>ML686011.1:139236-172579 GCA_007922175.1 Pelusios castaneus
AAGCGTCTGACGAAGTGGGATTTTCTCCCACGAAAGCTCATGCGATTAATAAATCTGTTAGTCTTTAAAAGTGCCACAGGACTCTGTTGTCTTTCTACAATAGTTTAAACTACATAGAAATACTTCCCCCTCTCTGGTGAAATGCAGAACACCATGGTCCCTGCGCTGGAGAGGTTACAATCTAATCTCAGACATCACGTAGCAGGAGAGGGCCATTGCCATTAATTTTGCTGTCTCAGAGAGGTTACCTTTTCGAAACACCCAGCACCTCAGAATCTCGGCAGTTTAATGCACTGCGAATGGTCAGGGTGACTTTACTTCAAAGGTGGGAAAGCAGCTTGGGCCGTGTGCCCGTCCAAGTTAGAGGTAATGCTCCGTGCTCTTAGGCCGGAGCCTTAGGTATCCCACTATGAGGTCACACTGACTCTGACTTCTCAGGTGACACAGAAGGGTGCAGGGGTTGGCCCCTCGCAGTGTTACTGACTCCTACCCTCCCTGTTTGCAAGGTAAGATGAACTGATTCTGCAAGGCTTCCCCGCCGTTCTTCCCATGTGTCGCAGTGCTGTCCATAATGAGCTGAGGGCATACCGTGTGTCTCGGCCAGGCCTTCTTGCTGACAGAGCGTGTCTGTCCTGCTCCGATGGCCTAGAGGGCATGCACAGAGCTTGAGCAAGAGGGATCTGTGTGAGTGCATGTGCATGTGGCATGCCTGTGGGAGGGAGTGAATACAGGCTGTGGCTGAGGCCAGCACATGTAGGATTGTATTGCACAAGGGGGGACCAGACATGCCAGGATGAGATTATGCAGTCCCTTGAGCAAGAGGAAGGGTGTATAAATTGCATCTCTGTAGAGCAGCATGCAGATGCAGAGGCTTGAGTGGGATTTGTGTAAGCATGAAGCTCGGCTTGTGGCTGTTGGAGTGTGGGTGCGCAGTGGGGTTCCCCTCTTGTTTGTGTGTCTGGCAGCTGTCCAGCCACGTATGCAGACTCCAGGTAAATGTTGTGTGTGCATTTGCGGCCATCTGTAATGTGGAACGAGAAGGGGGCTTAGCACCCAGTTCTGCCCACTGTTCAGTTGCATGGTGGAGTTTATCCCATGCGACTAGCATCCCAGACGCAAGCCTTAACAGATGTTTTGAGCGGCACGTGCAGCCAACCTCGCAATGTAACTACAGAACAACAGCACCTAGCTCCTAGAGAACATTTCTCATCAGTTGATCACAAAGAACTTTACAAAGGAGGTCAGTGGCATGGCTTTGCAGATGGGGAACCTGAGGCACAGAGCAGTAACTTAGTGACTGGACTAAGATCATCCTGCGGGCCAGGGGCAAAGCTGGGGCAGGAACCCAAGTCTAAGTGCCATGCTGGGCTGCTAACTGCTAAACCATACATATCCACCCCCATGGTGACTGCTTCCTGCTGAGACCTGGCCCATATGCAATACCCGACCTTGTAAACTTCAGCTTTTTTGAGTTATCTGAACCCAAATAAATGTTAGGAATTTAACACTAGAAAAGTATTTCCCCACAAACATCCCATAGCTGAGCTAACCCAGTAGTGCTCAAAGGGATCTTCCTCCCATTTTACAGAGCACTTCCCCATGGGACTGAGTTCCAACATGGAAAATTTCAGCCAAAAAGAAGAATTTTTGAGAAAGTTTTGGGCCTGTGAAAGCAGAGATTTCTAAGGGAGTCAGTATGTAATCTGCCCGTAGCTTTCATGGGTTCACTGAGGATCTTTAAATGTTTCAGTTCTAGCAGTAGAGTTTCCTAAATGTTTTTTATCCATTCCTGGCTCAGACTTTCCATCTATCACCTAATCTTTCTAACTAGGCATTTATACCATGCTCATTCCCATGGTATTTGAGCTCTGCCTCTGCCTCATACTTTGACATTCCCCGTCATTTGAGTCACCTTGGTACATGGTAGGAGTACCTGCTCAGCCAGTGTCATTGAAAACTGGGCCCTAGCCGGCTCCCATTAAGATCAATGGGAGTTTTTACTTTGAGTTGGATGGGGACAAGATCAGACTCTTGATGGAGAAGAACTCATAGAGTTAGGTTTGCTCGATTTCCTCTTCACTCCCTTGCTTGATCCTCGGAACTCTCCCACATTTTCTGCCATTTCATTTTTTTCAGGCCATGAATAATTTGGCATCATAAATGCAGAGTCATAATGCATTCAGATGGAGACATTATTTTTTTTTTCTATTCCAAGAGCACCTAGAGGCCCCAGCTGAGATCAGGGCCCCTCTGTGCCAGGCACTATACAGACAGCAACAGAATCCCTGCCCCAGTAGGCACAATAAGGTGTGGGAGGAGAAACAGAGGCCAAGAGCTCGGGATAGACTCTAGGCTTCTGTGCTGAGCAGTTTAGTGTCCTTTCCAATGCACCTTTGACCAAGACACCCAGTGGACACAATAGTAAGAGGTTTGTTTCCCCATCAGCTTTACTCTTTGCTTTTCCCCCTTTCAGACGTCAGGCTCTAGCCAGGGCACCTGATGCAGACACCCTTCCAACAGTTTCCTGGAAAACAGCAGCAATGACCTTGGCTCGTAGTGTTCAAGGGCACTCAGCAAATCCTTGCGACGGCAGTACAAACGCATCGCAGGGCTTTCTGCACTCAGCGCTGATACGCTTGGCCAATGGGATTAAATAGCTCTTCTCCAGGGTGTTTACACTGCCTGTCCGGGGTGGAAATGCCACCTTCTACTAACAGCCTTGCTCAATATCTAGCTGCCCAGGAGGATTTTCCTGATTGGTTTATTGTCTCCTCTCTGTCACGGTTGTTTTGTCTGTGACCTTCTTCCTCTCTCTTCAATGGTCATTTGGAACAGCACCTCCATAGTTCAGAATCTGCTGTATCTCGTGGCTGTGAGCTATTTTACTAGTAGTCCCTAAACACCTGTGTTTTGCTTTCCCAGGGGATGGTGGTCATGGCTACCTGAAGGACTGGCTGTGGTGGGCTGGATTGCTAACCAGTAAGTAGGTTTATTCACATTCCCATGCATTTATAGCTCTCCCTATGCTTAGCAAGTTGAGGCGGAGCCAAGCTAGTATCTTAGCCTGTTTCTCCAGGAGCTGGGAAGGCTGTTCAGTAGAGGGACGGCTTCCCTGCTGCCCGCCAGGTAGACAAACAGAGCAGAGCCAGCATGCCGTGCCTGGTTTTCCTTGCCCTCACATCACAGCCCTTCTGGATTCCTTGCAGAACTAGTTCACTTGGTTTCTCCTGGCGCCAGGGCCCAGTTAGAACAGGACACCAGTCACTGGACAGAGCCTCTGGCACCCCAAGGCTGTGAAGGAGCTCGCCTACACCAGCAGATGTTCTGTCAGCATCAGTAGCTCCTCCATAGTTAAGAGGGTGCTGAGAGTCTCATTAAAACAGGAGTAAAAATCCTTCTGAGTTTTGCTCCAAGTTTGACCCTGTAGCGATGCAGAGAACAATCGAATTCTGCGTGGCAGCTTTTTCCAGATAAATATTTGCTAACTCTTTGGAGGGGTAACATTTTAAAGCATTCCCTTTTTTGACCTTTTGCCATGGCAAAGAAGCATGAAAAAGACATGCAAAACAAGCAGTTAAAGGCAGAAAGGCGTCCTTTAAAAAATGGAAGTGAAATCCTATTGAGGAAAATAGAAAGGAGCATAAAACGACAAGCGAAGCATAAAAATACAATTTGGAAGGCCAAAAAGAATGTGAAGTACAACTAGCCAAGGACTCAAAAAATAACAGCAACTTTTTTTATGTAGACCAAAAGAAGGAAGCCTGCTAAACAGCCAGCGGGCACTGAATGATCAAGATGCTATAAAAGCACATAGAAAGATACGGCCATTTCCGAGAAATTAAATGAATTCTTTGCATCAATCTTCATGGCCGAGGATGTGAGGGAGATTCCCACACCTGAATATTCTTTTTAGGTGACAAATCGGATGAACTGTCCCAGACTGAGGTGTCATTAGAGGAGGCTTCAGAACAAATTGTAATAAGTCACCAAGACCGGACAGTATCCCCCCAAGAGTTCTGGAGGAACTCAGATTTGAAATTGCAGAATTACTAATTTTGATACAGAACCTGCCATTTAAATCACCTTCTGTGCCAGGTCACTAGAGGCTAGCTAATGTGAAGCCAATTTTTTTTAAAAACTCCAAAGGCAATCTTGGAAAATACAGGCTGGTAACCCTAACTTTAGTACTAGGCAAACTGGCTGAAACCATAGTGGAGAACAAAATGATCAGACAGATAGATGAACACAATGTGTTGGGGGAGACTCAACATCGTTTTTGTAAAGGGAAATCATGTCTCACCAATCTACTAGAATTCTCTGAGGGGCTCAAGATGTATGTGGACAAAGGTGATGTGGTGGATATAGTGTTCTTAGATTTTCATAACGCCTTTGACAAGATCCCTCACCATTTGAGGAGAGATTGGAAAAGACTGACAGTTTTCAGCTTGGAAAAGAGACAACTAAGGAGGGTATGATAGACTGGTGTGAAGAAAGTTGATAAGGAAGTGTTATTTACTCCTTCTCACACAACAAAAATGAGTGGTCACCAAATAAAATTAATAGGCAGCAGATTTAAAACAAACAAAAGGAAGTATTTCTTAACAGAACACACAGGAACAAAGCATGTGAAAGTCAAGATTATGACAGAGTTGAAATAAGAACTAGATAAGATCCTGGGGGATAGGTCCATCAATGGCTATTAGCCACGACGGACGTGGAAGCAAAACCGTTTTCTGACGTGTCCCTACTCTCTGTTTGCCAGAAGCTGGGAATGGGTGACGGGATTGATTACTTGATGGTAGCTTGTTCTGGCCATTCCCTCTGCAAAACCGTTCTCTGACGTGTCCCTACCCTCTGTTTGCCAGAAGCTGGGAATGGGTGACGGGATTGATTACTTGATGGTAGCTTGTTCTGGCCATTCCCTCTGACGCACTTGGCATTGGCCTCTGGTAGAAGACAAGATACTGGGCTGGATGGACCATTGCTCAGACCTTCTACTGGGTAATCTGGAGCTGGGTTTGGGTTCAGATTTTTGTTAAAGAGGACATTCAAAGGGACGTTTCGTTTGAGGTCTCACTTCAGCACCTCCATTACATCTTACCCACCACTGAATCCACAAAACCCTGCCCCCACTTGGTAGCAGACTCCAGGGTGCACAACTTCCCCCAGACCCCCTTCTGTGAAGCTCCCTCATTGGTTCCAGTTCTCACTGCCCAAGGTGCCCTGGCTCAGGTTGCATGCAGCACGGAAACCCCCAACTAGATTCAGGCTCCCTCCTTCTCATGCTGAAAATGCCCAATGACCTGAACAAAATGCATGCCGTAACTCCCTTGTTGACTGTTTGTTTTCCTTTTGTTTGCTCAGTGGGTGGAGGGGAAGCTGCCAACTTTGCTGCCTATGCGTTTGCACCTGCAACTATCGTCACACCGCTTGGGGCCCTGAGCGTGCTCATAAGGTGATGTCTAGAGCTCTGTTTTTACATTCAACCCTTTCCCCCAGATGGTGCTAACGTGATTTACTCTGCAAGAAGAAAAACACATTGGGGATGGCTACAAAATGCACCAATAGCTGGTTGCTCTCCCTAGCACAGGACGTTGCACAAAGCGTATTAACCACAGATGAAATAAATATGTCCTATGGGATCCACTCATGCTGTTATGACTAAGCAGTCCAGTGTCCATTTGAGGGCTTTTATAAAAACTGTCAAACTTCTAGATGGTAACAGAACATTTTTGACAGTGAGCAGTAACACTAACTCTGAAAACACAAGAACCAGGAAAATTTTCCACAGAATAATCCGTCTTGGGCTCTCTTTATTTACGATCTGGGCTTTGAACTTTTCATGTGCATTGGAATCACATCTTCATGATCTTCTCTGCAGCCAGAAGGCTAGAAACATACTTTGCTTTTACAAAACCTAGACATCTCATGTATTCCCATGACTCCAGGGGTTGGGACATTCAAAAAGACACCAGTTAGTACAAGACACAAGGAAATTGTCAGAGTTAGCACCACTACAGAGGGGCACTGCCTCAAGAGGGGGCCGTTTTTGTGAGCAAACCCATAGTTAGAAATTTACTCGACATTTTACTGTCAGAAGCTATGGCTCCCCTGTCCCTTCAAAGAGTTTTTAAAGTTCAATTAATAATTAACAAATGGGGTGTTTTTTTCATTGGTCCCCAAAGCCCTTTTTTTGGGTGTAGGAATGTCATATTACCCAGTCTTGTGTGAATGGAACTGGCAGCATCTCTGTTTCTCTTGATCCGTCCCCACTATAAATATTTGCTTTTCAAGTGTAAGTGAGCTGTGAATTTTAGGAAACACAGTGGCTGGACTCTGCTATTAGTACCTCTGGTATGAACCTGGACTAACCTCCCTGTAGTCAATGGAGTTACTCTCGATTTACATCCACGTAACAGAGAGAACTTTTCCCTGGGCATTAATAAAAGTGAAGATGTTACACGTAAACTACATTAAAATTTCAATCTGCTTTTTTTAAAGTCTTGCAGTTCTTTCTTAGAAGAATTGGGGGCATTAACATATTTTCTGTTTCTGCCCCGCACAGTGCCATCCTGTCTTCCTACCTGCTCTCAGAGCGGCTAAACCTGCTAGGGAAGCTGGGCTGCATGCTGAGCATTGTGGGTAGCACCGTGATGGTGATACATGCCCCAGAGGAAGAGGAGGTCACCACGCTTGCTGAAATGTCTTCAAAACTGAAAGAGCCTGGTGAGTGTCACGCAGAGGAGCCAGGTCAAAGATGGGGCTATTTGGAGGAAAACTTCCAGGCATCAGATAAAGTCATGTCCACGAGTGTTTTGTTGATTGGGCATCATGCAGGCTCTATGTGAAGTATTTAATAGACATACGTACCATTTCCTGACAATACCCCTGTCGTACGTTCTAGTATTTTAGCCAGCGGCTCTAGAGCCCTGTAGCCTGTGTGTTTGTTTTTGTGATCAGCTGTTAGGATCCATTGGTGCAGGTTTTAGAGAAGCAGTGTCTTACTTCTGGATTTACAGTAGTTATTTGCCCGACTGAAGCAGCTAGGAGCCCTACTCTATACGGGCTGACCTTGTACTATGTCAACGGTCTTGGATTGTGTTTGCATAACAAGCGACTGGGGATTCTCTGGATCCAGATCCTTAGCTGGAGTAAATCAATGCAGCTTCATGCGGTTCAGTGGAGCGACACCAGTTTGAAGATCTGACCGTTTGGTTATTTTCAAATTGTGTCGCTACATGTGACAAGCGTATTACTGACGTACTCTGGATTGTCTTGGCTCTGACCAGCTATGGGCTGGTATTTTAAAGCTGAGTTTTCTCCCTCTGGCCTATACCGAGTAATATATGCTGTTATAGCCCGGCTGGGCATGCCACTGCATTTCATGCCATCACTTTCTTTCCGCTCAAAGGTTTCCTCGCTTATGCCGCCATCCTCTTAGTAACCTGCCTGATTCTGATCTTCTACCTTGCGCCACGCTACGGACAGCACAACATTCTCATCTACCTCACCATCTGTTCCGTGATTGGTGCCTTCTCAGTGTCTTCTGTCAAAGGACTGGGTATTGCCATCAAGGGCTTCTTCGCTCATCGGCCGGTACTTCAACACCCCTTGACCTGGATCCTCATCATCACGTTGGTGGCTTCCATCACCACTCAAATCAACTACCTCAATAAGTCTCTTGACATTTTCAACACCTCGTTGGTGTTTCCCATCTACTACGTGTTATTCACCACCATTGTCATCACCACTTCTATCATCCTCTTCAAGGAGTGGGTCACCATGACTGTGGTGGACATTATTGGGACGGTTTGTGGCTTCCTCACCATAATTTTGGGGGTGTTTTTACTCCACGCCTTCAAAGACATGGATGTAAGTTTGAAGAACCTACCACATGTTCTTAAGAACAGCACCCAGGCCCCAGCAACCAAGGATGACAAGAACACCCTGATAGAGGTGGACAATTCCAGCATGACCGCTGAGGATAAACCCAAAGTATTTGTGATTTACAGCTAAAGCGCTAAACACGTTAAAACGTTACTAAACAATTTTAATGGGAAAACCCAGAAAGTTAAATTATGAGTCTGACCCAGTGCTCGCTGGAGTCAAATGCAATCGTCCGGTGGGCTTTGGAGCAGACCTGTTACCATAACATGAGCGAGAGATATATTTGGTCTTCATTCATAAGATTTCCACATGAATCACTACTGACAGCGGCAACTCCCTTGAACTATGACAAGCCTGGAGGAAAATTCTATTCTGGGATCCTTTTGACGGCTGGTCTCTTAACATTGTCACTTTCTAGTACATGTTCTGGACACTTTTTTATGAGCAGAACTTTGATTGATATTGTGCTTACATCAAACTGACCCCCATGGACTGTGACTGACGGGTGGGTTTTGATTTCTTTACAGCTCCTATATCAAGGGCTCCCAGGACATCTACCCAGCCTAAAATACACAAGAGCCAACAAAACTAGAAAACTCACAGGGAATATTCTGCCCTTGCAAGCCACCAGGACAAGTTACCCAGACAGACAGCCCTGACAGCTGAGCACCCCTCAATCCCCAAGAGCCGGGGAGGAAACATGGCTTTGGAGCATGCTCTAGTAAAAGATCCAGTCATGGAAAACAGCCTCCTCTCACTGCACCAACCCCCGCTTTTTTAAACCAGGACACACACTCCCCCAGGGCAAGTAAGAAATCAGTTGTTTTTGGTGTCATCCTACCCAAGGGCCGTCAAACCACTTCTGTACCCAGTAAATGGTCAGGACACTTATGCAAGGCGACGTAACGACCGCTCATGATTTTAACCCCAGCCATGGAGGATGGGGTGGTCCATGCAAGGGTCTAGTACAGAGTTAGGAGGGGCTTGGTGGAAAGCCCTGAATCCAAACACCTTTAAAGAGGCAGTGCAGGTCAGATTTGAACATAGCTGCTGCCTGTAGCTGGACAAATGAAAAGCACAGGCCCCAACACCCTGACTGCTGAGAAAGTCTGAAGCTGCATTTTGCAGCTCACGCCGTCCCTGTGCAGAATAGACCCTAGCAGTGCAGAGGCCTAAGCAGTATTTAGCCCTAGGAGATGAAAGTTGCCACCTCTGCTGACTGCAGGAGAACTTAGCATACCTGAGTGTAAAAGAGTGAACTCGGCACTGGAACACCCACCCCCAAGGGATCCCAGAGAAAGCAGTCACACTGCTTGCTGCCTCCCCAGCCCGCTGTTTCTAGCCTAGCCCAGCCACAGCCCCTTCCTGGGCTCCTCCACAGGATCCTTCTCCCTCTGCACAGGGCAATAACTCCCTCAGCCTTCTCATTCCTACTAGTTCACAGAGCTTCTTCCCTAGAATCCCCTTCCCCTATAGCAACCCCCTGGCCCAGCTAGCTGGGGCTTATCCTCTGAGGCTCACAGCAGGAATCTCCTACAATCTGCCTGTAACACCCTTGGTGAAAAGCCTTGATCCAGCTGAGCAGCCTCAGCCTTTTGTGTGATCCATCTGCCTTCAGCTGAGCCCAATCATTAACCCAAGCCACCTGCTCCCCAGCCAGTTAGGGCCTAACAGGCCAGCCTGAGCCTGATGCCCTTATAACGGAGGCCGGATGCTGCCAAGGAGGAACCAGCTGGTGACAAGTGGTGGTGCTCCTAGGCAGAGCTCAGTAGTGGCAAATGCTGCAGGATGCACCACATGCACTGAGGTTGCAAGATGCCTGCGCTCTGTGGACAAGAGGATGATCTGAATGGCTCTGTGTGTATCACATGCAATTCTGCTGCTCTCGGGCTAGTGAGCTCCCATTGAGTTAGCCAGCCCCAGGCTTCAGCTCTGTAGTTCAGCCTGGTGGGGGGCTGTAACAAAATCACAAGATGTCACTCAGCTCAGGTTGGCCATGCTCACGCATTTCTGTGGGCTTGGATGGGAAGTCTGGGGGTCAGCCCCATCTCTGGTCTCCTGGGCCATTGCTTTGTGCTGGTCAACACAAAGGGCTGTGGTGGCCCCAGGGCCGTGTCTGTAACTCCCCATCTCTTGCTAGAAAGGGGAACCAGGCCCCTTACCGTTTCCAGTCCATTCTGCCAGCCTGCGCTGAGTAGTAACTTCCTTGCACTCTGACTTCTGCAGAAAGGGACGCCTCCGCATGAGCAACTGTGGCAGATGCTGCACCTTGGTGAACTGGTTTCTTTAAACGGGCTGTATATATGTATATTAATAATCAGTACTTGTTTTTGTGAGCTGTGGGTGGAGGAGAGGGAATATTTCCCTGTGGCAAAGTGTTAATTAGCAATCCTGGCTGTCTTTAGCACTGAGATGCTGAGCCCTTTCTGTAAAGTAATTTACTGGACTGCTTCTGCCCTTGCAGGAGCGAGTGTAAATAGGCCCAAGCTCAACAGCTGGCGAGAGCTGCCCCAGCCTTGTAGCCAGGACTGTCAGGGTTCGCCTCAAGGCGTAGCACTTCTCCCTGGTCAGTGACGGTGTCTGTTTAGCCTGGAAGACCAATGGGTGCAAATGCTAAAGGCGTTCTTGGCACATGTGCTTAGTAATCAAGTCGGCCAATGTTTTTGAAGTTGAGGTTTGGGGAACCCCTTGTGGGCATTTGCAAAGCTAGTTTTGTGCCTTTCCTTCCCCTCTATTCTCCATATGCTTATTCTGGGAAGGGAAGCGTGGGCTGTATTCAGAAGCTAGGCTGGCATAAGTGGATAAATGATTGACGGCCAAACAGATTAATTTTCAATTTGAATTTTACTTCCCTCACCTCTTCTTTGCACAGTCAGGGTCTGAGACTTGCACTGTGCCTGGCTTACCTTTCTACTGGGTTTTAACTCTTCCACCGGGTCTCAACTGCCAGCCTCCCAACAGTGCCGTTCTCCCGCAATGGGGGCTGTTGGCTGGGCATAGCGAATCCTGACTCGTGTCACGGCTCTGTGCTGTGGGGGGCAACTGCTGCACCTCCAGTGAGGACGCAGACTTTGGATGAGTGTGATCTCGTTCCCCCTACAGCCGAGCAGAGCTCATGTCAAGGCTCCGAAAGTTGCCCGTGGCTGGCTCAGACACACCTCGGCTCTCCCTGGAGCTGGTTTAAGAACAGGACTGGCCCCAGTGCAGTTAGGGCCCTCTGAATCCTGGCCTTCAAGGGCTCCGTTAAAGAGGATGATGACCGGCTGGGATAAATTGTCATAAGGCTGTTGACTCTAAATGGATCTGGGATCTCTCCGGCCCTTTTTAAGGGGTGGAAATGGACATAGTCAGCTTTTTACAGTACCACTCCTCTCCCCCAGCATTATTGCATGATGCGTAGGTTCAGCTGGTGAGCTCAGCATGCGTCACGGGGGGCTGAGGGAAATAAGTGGGATGTAAATGTCCTGGCTAGGGAGAGAGGAACAAGATGCTGAGTCGGCTGTAACGGATGTGAGCAGTTAAATCAATGTCCACTGTTATCTCTTCCCCAGCTGATACAAGGCGCTGCCGGGCTGGGTCTACAGGATGTGGGGATCCTTGTCCCTAATGAAAACGAGAGTCCTATGGCACCTTAGAGACTAACAGATTTCTTGGGGCATAAGCTTTTGTGAGCTCCATCCCACTTTGTCAGATACTTTACACATCCCCAGAAGAGGTGGCGTTAATGAAACCCTGTGGCTGACATTGATGCTTCACTCAGGGTAACCCCCCCCTCCAATGACATTTCAATAATGGCTGTAGAGGGAAATAAAGGCTTTTTCTATTAAACTCCTGAGGGCTGAGCTGGAACCTGGATGAGTGCTTTGTTGTTCCTTTAGAACCAGACCTGTGTCTCTGTGTGCACATAGACGGGCTTTTCTTCAGCAGAGCAAGGAACAGAGCGCTGGAAGAGAGATTTGACCAGCGGCTCTCTCTCCTGGTAATGGAAAATAGGCTCAGGCACCAGACTGAGTGAGCGGTGTCTGCTGTTAGCAACACCCCAGGCACCATTTCAATGACAATTGACAACAAAATATTTATTAAATATAAACTAAGCAAAAGGCACAATAAATTGCATTTTCCCAGTATTTCCAAGGCTGCACGGAGCATTACTGTAAACAAGAGGTAGGCCTATGGGAAAGTGACGCGTACGTAACATATCTCCCAAATAATTATTAAAAAAATCACATTCTGTTTTCTGCACACAACCCCCCTTCCCCTCCGTTCACTCAGCTGATGCATGTGACAAGGGAAAGTGATTTGCTGAGCGGTCCCCGGTGGAGACTTCATAATACCCCAGAACACAGGATTTCCCTGGAGGGTTCTGGGTGTGTCCAGTTGTTGGGGCTGTGATCCGTGGCCCTGTCCCACGTTCACTGACGTCAGTGGAAAGACTCCTGAGGACTCGGGGCACACTGCTTCAAAGCCAGAGGCTGCAGCTGAGGGGCTGCTGTCTGCGGCAATTAACATGTGTGACGAGCTGTGTTCAAAATGTGCGTCTGGTGCTACTAGAGACTGAGACCTAAATGCATGTTCTGCTCCCCCCACCCAAGCAGTTTGAGGCAGGAGCTGTACCACGGCCAGCACAATGGGCACCTCCACGCTGCCCTAATAAACGTGACCTAGAGTAATAAATGCAGCAGTGAAAAGCTAGCTAAGGTGGCTGCTACAGACCCCGGGGGAAAAAAGCCTCTGAGAACTAACAAGCTGCTGGGGTGATTCCCTTCTCACTACCTTTTCTTCTGTGTCTTCTGCAAGGAAAACACACACTGAAAGAAGGGCCTGTGGTGATACTGCGATTTTATCAGCTGAACTGGCTGCTTTGCACTGAAGCTCTGATGCCAGGGGCCAGTAAGCAGGATGCCCCGGTGAGCAGAGGTAGAGAAAAACATTAAAGGTTAGAGAGTTACAATCGCCTTCACTTGCAGCCCCAGAACCTCATTTGGGAATCCCGGTGGCTGGTTTCTAAGGAATATGGGAAGAGGTCCAAACTAACCCTTGCAGGGAGTAGACAGCTGGTGATGACCAAGTTCCCCTGTCTATCTACAGACCTTGAGGAGAAGGAAGCTCTCGTGTTGCAGAAACCGTGGCCCATCTTTAGCTGCCAGCCAACCCTAATGGCTGCGTCTACACTTAAAGGCGGGTCGACTGAAGGAGGCTTAAATCGACCTAAATAAAGCCACATCTACACCGGGCTTTTATTAAGTCGACTTAAGCATTTCCTTAAGTTGACTTAACACCTACTTTTAGGTCGACTTAGGGCTTAAGTTGGCTGAAGCCAGTGTGGACGCCCTAAATCGACCTAAGCCCTAGGTCGACCCAAATGGCCTCCAGCCTAGGGATGGGCTGGGGAGAAAGGAGCCGGCGGGGTTGCCGGCTCCTGCCCGGCCAAGGAGCCCCAGAGGCGGGGAACCCCCCCTCCTCCGGCCTCGGGGCTCCAGCTGTGCGGGGGATGCCAGACCCCACATGGCACAGGAGCCCCAGCCAGGGGAAACCCCCCAGCCCAAGGGCTCCAGCCGTGTGGGGGAGGTCGGGTCCCATGCGGTGCCGCGCAGGACTCGGCCTCCCCTGCATGGCTGGAGCCCCGGGACCGGGTGGGTTGCCCCCAGCTGGGGCTCCAGTGCTGTGCGGCTGAAGCCCCAGGGCCAGGGGATTTCCCCCCGGCTGGAGCTCCTGTGCCGCGTGGGGAATCCCCCGCTGCTGGAACCCTGGCTGGGGCAGCGGGGGAATCCCTCACTGGTGGAGACCTGGCTGGGGGGCCCCGCGTGGCTCCCTTGTCCCCAGGAGCTGTGGCTCTGAAGCGTCTAATGTAGATGCTCTAAGTCGACTTAATGTCGACTTAATTTTGTAAGTGTAAACATAGCCAATGTGAATGTTCAGGGGGATTTCTTCATGGCCAGGCAGCAGTAATGGAATCACAACCCAGAGCAGGTTTTTGCAACAACTCAGGGTTCCTTACACCATGCTGCCTGAGGACCCCTGTTCATAACAGATCAAATAAGACACAGCTTCAGAATTCCTGATGTTCACACAGCTGCTAATTTCAAGGAAATCAGAAAAATTGCTGGGGGAACAAAATGTCCCCAAGGCTAAAGTCCTGAGATGAAATGTGTGGAAACCCAGACCTATTTAAAAATACCTCACAATGTTAAGTTCTTCAGACTAAGACCTTCAGTTTAAAGTGCGCCTGGACAACTGCCTCCACTCTATCCATTTAGAGGAAAGTCTGGGTCCAATCTGCTGCCCAACAATAGCACCATGAGTCACCTAACTCTTCCCCGGCTCTATCCAAGGGACGGTTTTTAGGTTGTGTCTTGTTACTCTGGTGACCAAGTGCAGAGGCCCCTGGGACTGGTCGAGTTGGCTGTGAAACCCCGTGGCAGGAAGGGTCCATCCCCAGCCTTCATCTTAACTCCTTTCGACTGCTAACCCTGTATTATATTTAGAGAAGTTCCTGCAGTACTTTGAGTCCAAACGACACCGCTAATGGTACATAAGCTGGAAATGCCAGTAGATCTTAAACAGACATGAGCAGCTACTACACGGGAAGGGTCTTGCCCAGGGTGGTCATCAGGAAGCCCGGGTTACTTTGGATTCACATAGTTTCCACTTTCCCCAACTTCTTTTCCCTCTGCTGCCCAGTCAGCTAATGCCCAGGGAAACAGAGTGGGGTGAAGACCCTGTCAGCTGTCCGTAATCTCTCTGTTGCACGGGCACACACACTTGTATCTGCTCTGGACAGACAGCGGGAAGCAGCGTGGGTCAATCCTTAGGGCACTGCCTGTCAAGTCCAGCAACTGACAAATTCAGATCTTTCTCCCTTGGACACCGAATGACTGCTAAAATACAGAATAGCGGTAGCCCTATTGATCCCAGGATATTGAAGAGACAAGGTAAGTGAGGTAATACCTCTGAAAATATGGAGCAACCTCTCCCTCGCACCCTGTCTTCTGCATTACAATTGCACGATAACATTTCATACCATTTTAAACAAGTGACTCCTCTATTGTAGGAAGCCACAGGCACAGTGGGCCAAATTCAGCCTAAGCAGAGATTGATGCAATTCTCATTAGTATCTCTAGGAGATGCACCTGTCTATGCCAGGGCTGGAAGCTACACCCATTTGTGCCAGGGCCTAATGTGGCCCAGGGAGCCAGATGGGAAACATGGGGCCAGGGAAGGGAAGCTCAAGCGCTGTGAACGAGCGGTGTGTCTTCTTCTTGGTGACACAGACATCCAATTCCTGGTGAGTTCTCCAGTCAATAGGAAAGAATCCATGTTTGGCTGGAGGACTTCAGCCCTGTGGCACAGAGTGCTGGGCCATCATTTTTTCAAGGCGCTCACTCCTCTGACTGTCTTCACTGTTGAATTCTGGTTGAGGGCATTACCATGAAAAAAGACAGAGACATGCGTATTAGTGAAAATGTGTCTCATTTGTTCTCATTCGGATTATATTACAGAGGGGTAGGCGAGGCCATCTCAGTCCAGAGATGGAAGAAATGTACAGGAACACTGGCATTATCATGCTTCCCGCCTCTGCACGTGGCTTGTATCCGACTCTTCACAGGAAAGCGCATGAATTCTCGTAATGGACACTTCTGGAGTAAACTGCCCATTGGGAAAGTTTCTCCTTAACCCCAGGCAGTTAGAGGCTGGGTTCACACTGCATGTTAATATTTGCATTTATAAAGGATTAGTTAATCAATAATTAGATGCTATTAGCAGGGTACATGGGTGAATACATAGTGAGTTTTGAGTTCACATTCAGGAAGGGCACCTACATGGCCATGCCAGTGGGGTCCCCAACCTCAGGGCATAAGAAATGTTAGCAGCCAACTCCATATGATCTAAGCCTTTCTTTGTACTTTGCATACATAAGTAACGGGTGTAAGATTGTTGTAAATCAGGCACTGGACAGTGGTCTAGATGGTTATTAGCCATGATCTAAAACAATCTATAAAAACCGATTCACCATTTATTAAAACATCTATTCATCATTTATCAGTGGAACCTTAATACAAAGAGTGACAAGGTGAGAATTTTCCCTGAACCAGGAGCGTTTATATCCCTTATCATGTGTTTTTATCCGATCTAGTGTAACGGTGGGTAAATGTCTAATTCTTTAGGAATCCTGTAGCAGTGAGTTCCACGGGCAATGTGTTCTGTTGAAGCACATGTACTTTGTTCTTAGATTTATGAAAAGGGGTAAATAGTGTCCGACTGATCTTTTCTATAGCCTTCCTTATTTGGTATGCACCCGTCATGTCCTCTCTTATTCTTTCCTTTCAAAACCAAACAGCCTTTTTAATATCTCCTTCTAGGCAGTTTGGTTTAATTTTTCTCTTCACTTGTCTCTGGACACCTTTATATATATTTTTAGAAGGAGTGACCGGAACTGAACACAGGATTCTGGGTCTGGACAGGCCATCAACGCCATCATAATATTGTCAGTATTTTTTCTACCCCATTTCTTACATAGCCCACTTTCTGCGTGCTTTCTGGCCGCCACGCTGTAATGAGCAGAAGTTTACACTGGGCTAGCCACAGTGACAAAGCAAGTCTTTTCTTCGGCGATGAGAGTCGATTTAAAAACCAGCCTGGTGTCTGAATAGCTCAAGTTCTTCCTTCATTGTCCGGAATAACCCAGAATTTCATCTTCCATCACACTGCCCATTCACTTGGCTTTGAAATCCCTCCTAGCCTCAGGAGGCTTGATCAACCTGTCTGTCTGTCTGTCTGCCACCTTGCTGCTCGTGCCCATCTGTACACCATTCCATTAAATGGACATATACAATCTCTGGGAAAGTGCTGTGGTGGCTAGAGAATTAAATCTCACCTGTTGTGGATATAGCACAGCCAACAGCACAGCCTGTATTCAGCAATTCTCACGACTGATTTTTTGTTTCTATTAAAGACTATTTTGAACGAGCCACTTTCATCAGCACCCCTGGAGCCGTGCGACTGTTTAACCCAGCAAATATGGAGGGAGAAATGAATTAAAATCTGCCCCAGCAGCCCTGCACCCAGAAGCAACCTGGCCATAATAAACCAAACGAGGAAAATATTTTGGTGCTAAAACCTTCTAGTGGGTTCTGCATGTCACTAGCAGGCCGTGCACTATCGCTGGAACAGCCGTGTTCTGTGGGGGTGAGAGCGCACGGTTCTCTCCGGCAGGATTTTTCACACAAGACCTACCTCAGCCAGCGGCTGGAGTCGTCCGGGGCTCCATCCGGCAGTAGGGGGTAGCGGTGGCATCACAGCGTTAATCCTTGGCAGGGCCCTGTGTCCAGCAGGGACGGGGTTAGCCGGCAAAGCTTTCTGGGGTGGGCGGGGTCGAGCAAGATCCTAAGCAAGGAACGAAGAGCTTTGAATTCTCATTCAGGAAGGGCAACTATACAGCCAAGTCCGTGATGTCCCCAACCTTCAGGGCATAAAAAGTGTTTGCAGCCAATCGCACAGAGCTGAGCCCTCTCCCGGGACAACTGCAGTCACTGGGCACCTCCAGTCCCATGTCTGTCCAGCACAAGCCCTCTGCCATCGCGCACACAGGCCTTGGCACATGCGGCAGCAGGTGGCAGGCTGAAGAGAAGGCATTCACCAGCTGCAAATTAGGAGCTCTGCGAAGAGCTCTGGAGGTGGATTTGCAAATACTCGCCCTGCCCTGGGTCCTGCTCTTTCCTTAGTACACAGCTCATTAGCTCACTCTCCCAGCTTGCACTGAGTGCTGGAGCTGATGCCAAAAAGATCTTAGGGGGCTTCCAAATCCGATACCCGTCTGGTGCCTCTTTAGCCATAGTTTATAACTGGCGCACAGGCCGTGTCTGCTTTGCCCCGCAGGAGAAGAGTGAAAACGAAACGTCTCCAGACGGGGAGCAGAGGACAATGACAGCAGTAATCCATTGCCCATGGAGCCCTGGGCAAGCGGCTCTGGGGTGGGTGGTGCAAGATGTAACTGGCCACCCCTAGGTCTCAGGCTTGCATCTGGCCCAGGCGGCTTCCAACCGGCAGCTGTTGCAATCTGGCGGCTCTTTGGCGAGCAATGTGAAGGGGGCAGCTGGGCTCAGCTCAGTCCATTGACTAGAGAAGAGTGGTCCACGTCACAACACTACCATGGTGGTGGTCTCAGCAAAGAGGCGGAGGACTGAATGGATTGTGGGGAGGGGAGAAGATGGCTGTCTCCCTCTGAATCAGGGGGATTCTGTCCATCTTCTCTACCTGTTCTGCTCATGAACTAGGGCTTTTAATCCACACGATTTCCTGAGCTCTGTTTAGGATTGTGGGGAGGGCCGGGGGGTCTCAGCCTGGTACTTGGTCAGCTTTCATCCCACACACAGCCCAGCAACATGCTCTAGCTAGCAGCTGCTCTTAGGAATAGCTGACATGGATCTACAGGAGCAAAGCTTGTGTCTGCATTCTGGTGCTTTTCTGTGCACTGAAATTTACATGAAAGCATCAGGAAAACAGGCTCCATAAGACACTCCGCTAGCCCCTTTGCTGATTTCTTTGTGGTACAAACTCAGAGACTTCAAGGCCAGATGGGACCATCACTCATGACCATCTAGTCTGACCTCCCACACCGGGCAGGCCACAGAACCTCACTCACCCACCCATGCCCGTATTAGATCCCGAACCTGTGGGTGAGCTTCCAAATCTTCAAGTCACAATGTAAAGACTTCCAGTTACACAGAATCCACCGTTTACACGCATTTAAAGCTGTGAGTGACCCATGACCCCTGATGCACACACTCAATATATTTGTGTAAAGACACGCACATACACAACACACAAAGGCAGGGCCAGCCCTTGGGTTTTTGGTGCCCTAGGTAAACTATGATTTTGGTACCTCCTCCCCCATGTTATAAGAGATAACATTAATATTTTAAATAGAGTAAAAAATTCTCTTCCATCTACTATGATGCCCCTTAGAGCCTGGCATGCTAGGCGACCGCCTAGTTCACATATGTGGTTGGACGGCCCTGCACAATGGCACACACAGCTCAGCACCTGATGTTGACCAGAATTTTAAAAACAAACAAAATAATGACCCTTGTCCTGCAACAAACAGCTGCCCATGAGGGGATTCTTTCAGCACCACATTTTCCCATCTCAGAACCACGCTCGGTGCAAAACAAATTACACCCGGGCGCCGACAGCCTCCGGGGACTTACTCACACTTCACTGCTTGGAAATTCTGTGTCAAGCCATCAGGCTACAAGTGCTGATGAAATAAACAAGTCTGCCTTTAGAGCGTGGAGGGGGCCCCAAAAAATCCCACGTTCATCTGAACAAATACAGATGCAACAGTCAATGGTTTACATCGGCTAATGATTGGGTATTTCTCATCGCTAACTCCCAAGCCCAGCTCTTGTGTTCAAGGGAATCTCTAACCCCTTCAATGCAGTCTACCAACACCTATGTCCAGAAAGTCCTTATAGATACAGCAGGGGCTGTGGATCCCTAGGAAAGTCTCATATGAGGAAATGCAACGGAACTAACCATTTCCCATATATCTCCTAATCTCGGTGGCCCTCTTCCAGTCAAAGGATAGGGGAACTTCCGTCTGGTAACCTCAGCAGAAGCGTTCCTCTGCTGTGGGTCTGACTGATCCAGATATGCTGCGCCGCTGAGGTTATATATCACTAACAAGAAACGTGTCTGGAGGAAACTTGTCAGCAAACAGCCTCGAGGAATATTTTCTCTTTACTGATCAGAGGCAGTTTCCTGTTTTTTTTTTTTTTTTCCCCTGTCAATAGCCTAGATGTAGAATTGTCCATAGGAACAATGGTACTAGAAATGAGCCCCATTCACTGAAATCCTCTGTGATCTGGTGTTGTGTTATTTCTCCTCTACATCCTTTAGAGACATTGTCTGAAGCCAAATTCCCGCTGCCTCCCATGACACAGGTCTCTGCTGGCACGCAGCTGGTTCTGGCCTGAGGCTTGTAAAAGGACGTTCAAGGAATTGTGGATGGTTTAGAGGGTTGTGTGCTGACTTGAACTAAGGAAATTTAACCAATCACTTGTATGCTGTATGAGACCCGATGGACATGGAACAACCTAATGTATAATCGAAGGATGGTCAACACGCAGTCAGACTCTGCTACTCTGCAGCCTGAGGATGCATCCAGGTAATGCCCATGAAGATGGCCAGATCGAGATGGAATATTGCACGATGGGGCTATCACTGATTGCTAATTGCATGCTGGGAGTTGTAGTCCCCAGAGGCTAGAACTCAATAAAAGCAAAGTGACTTTAATACGAAATGGGCGTGGCCTGTAGGAGCCTGGCAAGTTGTCAGAGGGTCGTCTACAGGGACACAAGCTGTTTCATTGCTGTCCAGCCACCCAGGCTTAGGATGGCGCCCGGACTCTGGGGCACGACTGCAGCCTGAATCCAGGGGTCTGCCCCACAGCCTGGGCCCCACAGCATGGGCCAGCTGCAGGTGGCTAGTTCCTGTGTAGTCAGATCCCGTGTGACCCCAATTCCACAAAGATTTGGTGCCTCTGATGAAGGAAATACCGTTTCCTGCTACAGGCTAACAGTCCCCGTTGCAGCCAGAAGGATGGGCAGCTGGGGCATCAGGAGAAGTGACTGTGCTGCATGAAGAATAATCACTGAAAAAAAGCACCAAGCGAGGAGGATTATCAACGGCAAAAGGGGGCAGCAGGGGCCCATTTGCCAGCCTCTCTTCTGGGAACAAATGTAACTGTCCTGCAGGTTTGGGCAGCACAAAGGAATTCCTTTGCCCACATCTCATCTCAAGAGAGGCAAAGGGAACCCTAAATGACAGCACAAAAGAACTGAGTCCCTAACTCCTGGGCACAATTCAGCGTGGCGCTGAGCCCGTGCTCGAGAGAGGCCCACATCAGGGACAGCACAGGTAAGAAAGAACTGCATCCCTCCAGCTGCATTAGGGAAAGCTATCCACTCGTCGCTGCAGCTTGCCTGGTGCTAGTTCATATCAGAACTCTAAGTTTGTCATGTTTGCTCAGAACAAGTTGCACGGTCTACCAGCAGGGAAGGACAAACAGATATATGGCAAGTTTCAATACAATTCCTTTACCTGCGGGCCTGTGAGTTTTGGGGCAGGGGGTGCTGGCCTGTTTGGAGGAATTCGTCTTGCAGCCTCCTTCGGGATCCCATCTATCTGAGGTACCAGACCAGGGGGTTTCCTGGGGTCAGCTGGGAAAGCAGGTGGTCGCTGAGTATTAGTTCTGAGATCTGGGGCCAGCTGGGGGCGAAGCACTGGAGGTTTTGATGGGGGTGCAGGGGGGCAGGTAGCCTGCACACAAGACACAAACAGGCATTATTTCCCCATCGGACATGCTGCCCTCTATGCCCATTGTCACCACTCTCCACTCCTGCCAGCGAAACAGCAGAAAGTGCTGACGACTAAATCAGAAAATGAGCAGATGTACTTAGCTAGCAAACGTTGGCTATTTTCGACCATTTTGCCTTGAACCTAATCTGCACTGAGTTTACCGCAGTGGTCAGCAATTGACGCATTGAGTAGCGCGGAAAACAATTTGATTGTGATTTCCAAAGGAGCCAAAGGGGGTGAGCCACTCGGTTCCCCTTGGCTTTCAGTGGGATTCTGACACCGAATTTTCTTAGTCCCAATTTTGAAAATACCAGCCTGCGACTGCACCTGTAGACAGAAGCAGACTTTGCATTCTGGGGGAGCCATGCCTTTGAGCAGGGTTCAGGTCTTTTTTTCTCTACCTTTCTGCGTTCCTGGGGGGTTTTGAGGTTGCAGGCAGGAATTGTGTCCTCTCTCACACCATTCTGATCTGGAGCAGAAGTACATCTGGCAATCAGGGGAAAAAAAAGAGAAGAATGGGAGTTATTTCCTTAATGTATTCCCCTCTCACCCCCCCTTTTTTGGGCCTTAATTACAGCAAAAAGTTTCCTCAAAATTTGATAGCAATGTCAACCAGCCCAGCCAGAGCCAGCCTCTTTAATCGTGTCCCCCTCTAGTGACTAAACTTTACTACACAAATGCTCTACTGACATTCACAAACATCTGTGTCATTCATTAGTGGTTGTGTGGCCAACGGCATCGCCTCTGGAAACATGCCTCAGCTCCAGACACCGAGTCTCCAAAAGGAAGTGTCTGAAAGTTCAAGTCCTCTGCGGGATCTGAATGACGTGAACCTTCAATGGGATGGATAATCAGAGACGGGAATGATTTGTGGTTTCTCTGATGCTAGGGAGGTTTGAGGTGGAGGGAGGCATAGAAGAACCCTGAACATTCACCCAAATAGCTGGCTCCACTTTAAAGGGATGATCTTCTGGTTTAGAAGCCTGAGTTTGTTGCTCCGTTTATAGCAGAAAAACGCAACGGCTATTCCGATCAAAATTAAGATGGAAGCAAGGACTCCGGCTATCACTGGACCCAGACCTGAGAGCAAGAAAACAGAGTCAGTCGCCGTGTAAGGATCTTCCTCTCCCATCACAGAGACCAGGAAGATAAAGAGTCACACCCACTTCCTCGGGGTATGGGCCCGCTGTTCAGGCTGCCTCCGTTCCCAGGAGTGTTGCAAAACGGGGGCGCCCATCCATCGTAGCAGTGGCAGTTCTCGTTGTTGTTGCAGACCTGTTGGGGGAACAGTTTACTGGCAGCTGCTCAGCTCCTCTCGAATGCACTCACAGCAGCCAGACAGACACCCACCTTCCAGCCTGTCGATGGGCAAAACGCTAGGGTGTGTTTTCAAAGACACAGACTGGGAACAAGACTCCCAGCTTCCATCAGCGTGTAACGGGAGCTATCCTTTTGGCCTCGGAAACCCTTCCTTCTCTCCGGAGGAGAACGATTCCCTTAGCGACACACACATGCTGTCTGACCATTCACAAGAAACTCCCTTCCCCCTCTCTCCGTTTCCATTCTGCAGGACACATTGCGCACCAGCAAGGGTTTCTTGGTGCGGTTGATCCACACTAGTTTTCCTCTCTCTCCTCCATGTAACATAGCCACCTTCTCTGGCCAGGAGAGATGAGCAATGCAACAGCTCTGGTGCTTGGTTTGCTGGCGAGGGGCTGACTGGCTGAGTAATGCCAGACTCACGCCCACTTGAGATCTAAGTACGCAGGCTTTGGGCCCTCTGTCTCAGGAAATAATTCTGACTCGTCTCTCCCATGATTTTTTGCAAAGCTTTTTGCAAAAAGTTATTGTATTCATCTCTTAATTCCATCTCTGGTGACTTTCATCTGAGGAGCTCAAAGCATTTACACACACGTGTGAAGTAGGTAAGGTGTGCACTGTCAGGGCGTCCTATCTCCTGTGAGGACACTAAAGACGACAGCGCACGGCCACCCTCCCAGGCACTCTAGGTCCATGACGAATATTGTACCCAGCTACCACGACAGGGAATTGAAGTAGGAAGCACATAACCACAGTTCCGGAGTTGGAAAAATGGCCAAGACCTTTCTTTGACATCCTGTCCAAAAGAGCACCTCCAACAGCATTCTGGGAAACTGGTTCCCGGCTGACACAGACAGAAGCGTGCCAGCTGCTGAGTCCCCCAAACCCCTCTCTGCAGCATCTACAATCACCGTTTCTTGGAGCTCTTCCATCCAAATCCTCACCCAACCCAACCCTGCTTAGCTGGAGAGATGTGATGGGATCATAGCACACAGAGATATGGCCTTATGCAGAGAAGGTGTGTAGCAATCAATATGAAGGGTGCCTCCCTGGTTGATTTTGAGACCTTCCAGAAAGAGACCCCCATTCCCAGCCTAAGTTAAAGTGCCAAGAATTTCCCTGGAAAACATCAGCAAAGGGCAGCTGGGACAGCTGCTCTGCCCCTGAGCCAGTCCCTCACAGCTCTGCCATCATCTAGCAACGGGTTGTCTTCGGTTCCTTTGAAAAGTGCCATACCTCCAGCATGGCCTATGAAGAATCAGAATGAGAGGACACACCTTTAAGTTTACTCCCCGAGCGATCGGATTTGACCTGAATCCAAACTAGGACCAGAGGATCTCTCTAAGATTTCAGCTCCTGCTTCCCATCAACTCTTGATTCTTGCCCTTCATGGTTTGTATAGCTCCAGTGCATGGCTCTGATTTCAGAAGAGACGCAAAGTCTCCTAGAGAGACACAGTGCACCAGGGAATGAGTCACCCATGAAAGGAAGGAGCAATATCATTTGTATGGGAGTCTGATTGAGAAGCAGAAGACCAGAGGACCTACTGTAAATGCGATACCAGACCCGAGTCTGGTAGTATAAATAGCCACACAAACGTACAGGGGCTTATTCCTATCCCCACTTGAAATGGAGACAAGAAAGAAAAGCACTTACTCCTTGCCCATGACACTTCTTTCTACAGTCCTCATAGCCAAAGATGGATGTGTTCCTGCAGTGTCCCTCGAAGCAAATCTATAGGAACAGGAACCAAACTCTCCATCAGCTCTTTGGGGCAGGAGCCATCTCATTGCTCCACGTTTGTACAGCATCTGGTGCCAGGAGGCCCTGGCTAGGACTCCTTGGTGCTACCAGAGTTCAGATGATGATAAACAATACTGTTGGAATGGAAGCCATGGCCAACACTGGGAAGTTCAGCTGGTACCCAAGCAGAAGGTCTCTATTGCCACTCTCAACCTTGTGAATGGAACTTCAGGCATGTGATGGAGAAACTGAGGCTAAGATGCCAATTGTCTTGCCCAAAGCCACACAGCAAGCCTGGTATTAGATCTTGACCCTGCACCTTGCACCCATCCCTGGAGACCGCACCATCCCAGAGCCCAAGCCCCAGATCTAACATTGTCCTTCTCTGTTCACATGGCAAAACTTTAGGCATGGCCTTTTGACATGTGTAAAGAAGAGCCTTCTGCGGCTGCTTGAGAGTGAGACAGAGGGAGAAATAATCTCGTAAGGGAACTCCTAGAGAACTAGGAGGAACTTTCTAGCTCATCGTGTCCAGCCCAGATGTAGCAGGTAACCGTGTCAGGACGTCACGTTATCGCTCAGCACTCACAGAGCAATACTGTAAGAAGTTGCTCACCTAATAGACATGACAATCCCCCCAAAAGGCATTATGGCATCAGGTGCAAATTGTTTAATAACCTACAGAACATTTTCTAGCTGGAAAAGCCACACTCAGAACCATCCAATAACGCTGCAGTGCAGGACTCAACCTACATGATTGTCCCCACACTTTGTTCCAGTCATCACCAGGCCAGGGTCAAGCATATCCCCATCATCCTTCTCAGCACCGTACACGTGGGTCCCCCGACACTTGATTGACTGGATCGTTGTGTCTATCGAGACTGCTCTGGCCTCCAGCGGTTTGGAAGCGGAGCTCAGGCACTGTATCTTCCCACATTTAGCATCCCTGTGTGCAAAGTGGAGAGAGGATAAATGGTTGTATTGTGCCTTCTGGTTAATGTTTCCAATGTATTCCCCACAAACTAAGCACAGTCACATAAAATGAACTGATCTGAGGACCGGGGGGGTGGAGACCAGTTTCTGAACTTACATTGAGACAGTAACATTCACTGATTCAGAGCATTATCTTCAGGACCAATCCTCAGGAGACAGACTTTGCCAGTGGTCACCATTTCACCTACTTACATGGTTAAGCTGCATCCAACCGAGTCACAAACAGGACTCAGATTAGCCCCACAGTATATTAACAACGTTCATTCTGAATGGCCGGCCAGCAAGATGAACGCAACCAGCCTTTTAGAGGTTATAAATATCGGACCTGCTCAAACAACAGAAAACAACATTCTGCTCTTGAAATTTTCAGAAATTTCCTTCCCTACTGTTAACTGTTGGAATAATAATTTAAAAAGGAACCAGCTCAAGAGTGGTTGGGAAGTAGGAGAAGTTGTCAAACTCGAACCCTTCTTTCTTCAAAATTCAGAATTTTTTGGGTTGAAATCTAAATTTAAAAAATTGTGAGCAGCCCAGATAATTATCATGTAGAACAGCCCAGTTTTAACTCAGATAAGGATGGCCTGACTGCAGGGAGAGGGCATGAATATGAGCTGAGGTTCATTTGGTTTAGCTCAGCGGCCCTTATCTTTGCAGGATATGGAAACTTCACTTCCCGACTAGCCATTATGGCTATGTCTACACTTGTAATTTTAAGTCGACTTTAACTAAGTCGACTTAACTAAGTCGACATTAAGTCAACTTAGTTAAGTCGACTTAGTGAGTCTACACTTAAAATTAAAGTCGACTTTGGGGGGAACTTACAAAGTCGACCTAGAGTGTCCACACTGGACGCCTAAGTCGACTTCTAGGGGCTAGGGGGACCTAGGGCAGGTCCACAGGGTCGGGGGGGCACCACTTGCCCAGTGCCAGGGGGCTCAGCCTTTGCCCCATTTTACATATGTACAATGGGGCAAAGGGGGTCAGGGCCCCTGCAAGGCATAGGGGCAGGGTGGGCAGGGCTCTGCCCTACCCTGTGGGGGGGCATGCCAGGCTCTCCTGTGCCCCCGCCCCCAGCAGGGAGGGCATTGGTGCAGTCCTGGGGTAGCCCTAAGTCGACTTAGTGCTACCCCACGGCTACACTGGCTTAATTCGACTTTAAAAAGTCAAATTAAGCCTTAAGTCGAATTAAAAGGACGTTTAATAAAGTCGACTTAATTTTCCTTAAGTTGGCTTAAGAAGCTGCTTAAGTCGACTTAAGAAAACTGTAGTGTAGACGCAGGGTAAATTAAGTCGACTTAAGCAAGCTTAAGTTGACTTAATTTACAAGTGTAGACGCAGCCTATGAGTGGCTGTTCTGCTTTCTACCTTGTCTCACACTTCCTGTATGTGCCGTAGAAATCCTTCCCACAGTTCCCATAGAGGTCGCCGGCAGTGTTAACCTTCTCAAAGCAGATGTCAGGTGCGGGTCTTGCTCCTGTGTGGAAGAGACGCATGTGACTGACGCTCAGGGAAGACGGTGCTCAACACCCATCACTCGTTCATTCTTGTCCCCAACAAGTTGATGGATGAGAAGCTATAACCACTTCCTTCACATGAGCAGTGCAGGAAAGGCTGTCCAGCTGAGGGTGGATGGTACGGGACAAGTCCTCAGGAACAGAACAGCCGTCTAGGAATGTGTGACCGCTGTCTAGGGATGGAAGGCTGGGCCCAAGCTGGCACTTTCTGGCTGTCTGTCTTGGGTATAATTTACAGAAGCACTCATCTTTGCATTTGTATTTCCTCCAGCCCCAGTTAGCTTCTTCTGCACCCCATGGTGAAGTCATAATTCCGTGCTTGTGAGGTCACAATCAGTCGCCAGCGAAATCTACAAGCCTGTTTTCCCTGCAAACAGATACAGCACAGGGCAGAGGAACACAAGCTCCTGCAGGTGCCCCTGCAATGTCCCTCAACACATCTTGGCCACTTCGGAGAAAGTCCCAGGGAGGCAGTGCGGTTTAGCATACAGGACACAGGCCTACGAGTCAGGAAACCTAGGTCCAATTCCCGGAGCACAGCTGCGTGACTAAGGGCACGTCGCCTTCCCTCTTTGTGCCTCAATTTCTCCTCCTCCCCTTTGTCCGTCTTGTCTGTTTTGATTAGGAGCTCCTCAGGCTGGGGACTGTCTCGCATTATGTTTGTACCATGCCCAGTGTGGGGGGGGGACGACACCAATCTCAGTAGGGGTGCGTAGGTGCTACCATATTTAACAATAATAATATATCGCAGTTTATCAGTCTCCCAAAGAATGTCTCCTTCTCTACAAGACGCTTTCCTTACCAGGCCCCCAGAGCTCCAGGCACTGCTGTTCATGCGTGAGACATATGCCAACGTAGCAATAGGCTCTCCCTCCTGCACACGGCGTGCCGTCCATCTGGTAGAAGTTGGCGGGGCAGAACGGCGACGTCCCATTGCAGTGTTCTGGCAGGTCACAGGGTCCTGACGGCGCCCTGCAGAGAGTCCCTGGAGCCATCAGCTACAGAGATGGAGGGAAACCAGTCAAGGCTTACTTCTTGCCTGACTGCAAGGGCTTTTGTTTCCCTGTGGGGAGAAAATTCTACGTGCTGTCTAATTGAGCCATCCCGCATCTCTTCGTCTTACTTGCCCTCCGAACACCCATCATCACGCACCCACAAGACAGTAAAACTGTTTGACACAGACAGGTCAGTCCTATTCATTCCACTGGAGGGCTCTGCTCACCCTCTAGTCGTATATTCACACCCTGCTCAGCACACCCACTGAGCACAGAGATACAGGGGGGAAGAGTTTCCATTGTTTGCAGATCTCAAGACAGCTCCACCCCGACTCTGAAGGAGTAAAAGCAACCAGGCTCTTTCCTAGGGAAGTGGAGATGGAAAGGGAAATCCAAACATCCACGGCACAAACTCCGCTTGCTTTGGGAAGCTGTGAGCAGAGTTCCTGGGAAGCAATAGCTATGCTAGGGGAATTCAACTAGAAGGCTCCAGGGAAAGGCTAAATGCAAAGATAACATCCTGCCTAACGCCCCTCTCCGCAAGGAAACACCCCCTGTTCTCAAGGGCAGGTTTCTCCTTGCATACAATTTTGCTCCTTCAGCAAGCACTGGGGCTCCTTTCCTGAAGCCATTTCCCTGTTCTAACAGCAGCCCAGCCGACCTCTCTCTTCTCTGCTGGTAAAGGGAAGAAGCAACAGACCCCCCACCTTGCACTGGTGACAGCACGTTCCATGAGCACACTCAGCATCAGGCTTCAGGGAGCAATCGGCGGCGTTGCAGCAGGGATTCTTGCACTCCTGGGAGAGAGGAACAAGAGACTTGCGGTGTTCAGGGGGCAGATGTTCTGAGCTGAAAACAGCCAGGTGGCCAGTTGTCAGGGCAGGGCTTAGCCCATTTTTGCAGATGATGAGTTACACACCCACAGGGTATCTGCCACCCTTGCTCTCCTGGCACGTGAAGGGCAACTGGCCCCTCCAGAAAGCCCAGCGCTTGTCTCCCAGCCCCACGTCACGTACATCATGGTGGTGATATGCTAGTGACGCCCTTTCTGGGGAATGGAAAGTTAGATCATGCTGCTGTGTACTGACAGCTGTAGCTCTGGGCTGCTGGCCCCAGGAGGGCTCATAGGATCCTAGAAGAGGAGGCCTGGAAGGGACCTCAGGAGGTGTCTAGTCCAACCTCTGCTCCAAGCAGCACCAACCCCAACTAAATCACCCCAGCCAGGGCTTTGTCAAGCCACGCCTTACAAGCCTCCAATGATGGGTTCCCTCTCTATGATTAACCAGGAAGAAAGGATGACACAGGGAAGCAAAGGATGAGAAAAGGGGGAGGCCTGATGCGCTCAGAGATGACAATGCTCGTAATTACATTGAGCCTGGAAAACCACAATGCTGAAGAGGCTCAGCTGGCTTTCCAAAGGGCCAGGGAGCCCTCTACCCACCTTTGTCTGATTTACAGATGGGGCCATATCAATCACGGATTCCAGATCCCTGAACCTTTATTGCTTTAGGTCAAACCAGAGGCCAGTGGCCTACCTGAGCTCTAGAATACAGTGCACATTTTGCGGTGTGTCCAGCCTGCCCACCTGTTTCAACCGTATTTTACAGTGCTGCTGGTGGATCAGCTGCGTGAAGATGGCGACTAGAATGCTAACCCCTAGCACTTCTCAGGCACTTCACCCCACAGTCATTATCCCCATTTTACAGGTTGGGAGACCGAGGCACAGCATGGCGATGTGATTTGCATAGGGTTACCCAGCAAGCCAGCGGCAGAGCCCAGAACAGACCACAGTGCTCTATTCACTACGCCAAACAGCCTCACTCCGCTCAGCTTCTGTCCTTATGCTGATGCAAATGCTCCTTCCATTTATTTTCCTTGTTTCTTTTGGACCAGACCAACCATTCTGTGCGGATTTTAAAAACTCTTTCAGTGGGAAGTGCTTTAGCTTAGTATAGCCCCTAAAGACACAGGCACCCAGCATGAAAATAGCTCGTATTCTCCCCAGGCACGTCTCCTGCCAGCTGGATGTTCCCTGCACGTGCCTTCTACCAAAAACAGTGCTGAAGGTGCAGCCACTCTTGCAGGGGATCATCAGCAGAGATTACTCCTAAAATCTTCAGAAGCAAACGCAGACCTCTGCCATCTGAGCTAAAGGAGTCACTCCATCAGCTGGTATCAGTAGTAGGTTCTTATTCTCTATGCACATCAGCCACCAGAGGGGGACATGATCCATTTAGCTAGTATATTACGAATACACATTACCATTATTATTTATATTGTAATGCCCCAGAAGACCAGGCAGGATTAGGAATGCATTGTGCTAGGTGCTGTACAGACAATTAGACAAGTTCTCAGCCCTAAAGCACGTTACAATCTAATTGACGTTGCACACACACTCCTTGTGTCTTACATATGCACATCTCCTGCACATATAAAAGCTGTACACATATCATGGGTCGCATCAGTTTTCCCCAGCTCAGCCTTAAACATGATCTAAGTGAAATTTACCTCCACTTCTCCACAGTCACATTCCTCCCCATCTTCCAGGTAACCGTTTCCACACCTCTTCCCTCCGTACAAAGTATTAGGGTCTGGCATGTTGGAGAGACAGATGCCTCCACCAGACTGCAGGTACTTGTCCAGCTCCTTTATATTGCATGTGTTGAATACCCTGGGGAATGGATGTCTGCACACAGATCAGGTGAGAAGAGCCTGAGTTAGAAACCAGTGGCATAACAAGAATGCACATACGTAGAATTGCTTGCGCTTCCCTGGGGACTGCAGAGAAGTTGTACAAAAGGTAAATCTGGCCTGTGTTCATGGCCAATGTCAGATTCCATCAAGGTTACATCTGACAAGGCGTTTACATGTCAGCTCTGCTGGCTCCTTTCCCAGTGTGGCGGATTCACGGTGGGAGAGTTGGGAAAGGGCAGATCTGTTACCTTGGCCAAGAGGTTTCCATAAGAGAAAACACTAAGACTAAAACCCAGGCTCCACACACGTGTCCTGTGAAGAGATATACCTTTAACCACCCAGCTGGCACCTTCCTACCTCTTGGAGTGACTGTGAGAATCTAACACTTGACACTGGATAATTGGTTGTGAGTCGGACTGATAAAAACCAAAATGTACATGTATGTTCGATGCATGCATCCATGCACATACATGTTGTGTGCATGTGTTGCATGTGTACACACGTGTCCATGCACCGCCACTTTTCCTCTTGCTATTTTTCCTCTATTTGTGAAAACTCAATGGCTTACAAACCAAAGGGGGGTTAAAGATCAGTTTCTGTAAAGCACCTTCACACACTCTTGGTTAAAAGCTGTGTTTGTTGCTTTTCAATAAGACAGAGGTGAGGAGTTGAGGGTGGGTGAGGCTTTTTGATTAGTCCGAACTCCAGATCTAGAACATCTAGAAACCCTTCTGGAGGTCTGAGGAGTAACTTTTGGAGCACTGGGAGTGGGTGTGGCTTTAAGAGAGAACAGAACCTGCATTTTTACGTGCAGGAAGAACTGTGGAGCCCTACATTATTCCTCATGGAAAGTTGTCTCTGGAATCCCCCTGGGTTTACACTGTAGCTCTTCCTTCCTCTTCCCCTCCGGGGCTGCTGTTCCTTTTCTTTGTGATCATTTGACTGGACCAAATCCATGTGCTGCACCGCTATTTTCAGAGCAAATCTACGCGCTCACGCCATTAACCTCTTAATTGCCACAGTGCGTTGGCGTTAGGTGGCATGGAGGTTTCTTAAGATGCTTGTAATAGGCAGTGACAAGCCCAGGTTCCAGGCTTAGAAACATGGCCCTGGAGCTGCGCCTTTTGATGGTCCCCGCTGGCCCATCATTTCCCCACATTGCCTGGGCCTATGTCCCCTTCTGTTATACAGGTAAGAAGGCCAGACACCAGCAGGAGGGTTTATATACAGAGCACATGCAACTAAACCATCTAAAAAACCGAGAGTCCTGGAGCACCTTAAAAACTTCAGGCATAAGGTTTCATGGGCTGGAACCACTTCGTCATCTGTAGATGCAGACGGGCTGGAGCCCACGAAAGCTTATGCCTGAAGAAATCTGTTAGTCTATAAGGTGCCACAGGACTCTCGTTGTTTTTGCTGCACACAGACTAACACGGCTCCCACTCTGGAAATTAGTAAACCAGCTAAGACCTCTGCAGAATACTCTGCCTGATCCCCTGCTTTCACTGGTGTTGGTCCTTTCACAAGGGGCGGTTTAATTTAAACTAGGCTACGCTGCGAATTAAAACTTACTACTCCTGCAGTGTCCTGGGGCACTTTTAAAGACCAAGAGATTTATTTATCGCATGAGCTTTCGTGGGCGAAACTACTCCTGCAGTGTATCTCTGCAGACATATGATGTGCCACATACAGCGCTGGACCCACCCCTGTGCTGCATTCTCCAAGATCCCCTTTCCCAGGGATCCCACAGAGGCAGCGGGTTTTGTTCGGTGTAGAGAAGATAACAGAAGAGCCATTTACCCCGTAGCAGCAGCCATGATGCAGCCTCCGTCTTCTGCCTTGGCAGAGCAGCAGCCATCCAGGTCGTGGCTCATCCCGAAGTTGTGGCCCATCTCATGGGCCACGGTGGCCCCAACGCCGACAGGGTGTTCGGAGTGGTCCTGTTCCAAGGCAAAGAGCAGCGTCAGTGTTTCGCCTGCGTGGGCACAGAGACGTGCATGTTCTGCTGCGGAAGATGGGCCTGTGCCAACACTCTCAGTCTTGGCTTTGCAGCTTGGGCCCATCTGTCTATTTCCTAGGTCTGTTACAAAGCAGCCTGCTGGCAATGAGCACTCATCTTAAATGCCTACGGCGTGTCTGCTCTGGGCTGTAAGGTGATGTAACAGGGGCCTTACATTTGGTTTAATTTAACATTGTTCGTCCATTAGGCCCCCCAGGATTTAAAATGTAACCTTTTATCTATAGCAGTGATGGCGTCAGGTGCTGGATTTTTGGCACCAAGACTGAAGTCGTGTTTTCTATGCACAAATGGTCCAGATTCAACTCCCACCCGCTTCATCTTCTCCCCACCACCCTTTTGTTGTGACCATGTGCGGCTATGATCAATGAGGTACCTGGCACCTCTAACCGATGCATGGAAAATCATTGCCTGGGACTGTCTTTAACCTTTTATGAACAGAAAAGTGGGCAACTTACATAGAAAAGCATTTCCCATCCTGCTTTTCTGGGAGGCATCTATCCCATGGATTTCCTACACGCAGCAATAACTTACCATGTTTACCCCTCCAGACTGGAAATCGGAGCACATGGCCATCAGCGGAGCCAAGCCTATGGTGGTGCCCTGGAATGCCATCCCTCTGAAAGCAATGCAGAGAAAATGAAACGGGACAGAGACGTCTGATGAGTTATTATAGAGATAAACGCTGTCTGCTGTCCAAAGCCCTATGAACTTGCATCAGACCCTAAGTGGCTTCTTCATCAGTACATTTCCTACTGTCTTCATAGCTTAGCTTTTAAGCCCATCCATTACTCTTCTAGAGCTCGCAGGCCACCTTCCCC
>ML686011.1:172589-226051 GCA_007922175.1 Pelusios castaneus
GCGTGCAGCCAATCAGATCACCTTCCCCATGATTACACCAGCTGGAGATTGTCACTGAGAATCCACCCCAGGCTTCTCCTGAGCCCAGGGCATGCTGGGACTATGCTTTGGTGGGGTGATCAGATGTCCTGATTTTATAGGGACAGGTCTTATATTCCAGGCTTTGTCTTGTACAGGTGCCTATTAACCCACCAAGCCCTGCCCCAATTTTTCACACTTGCTATCTGGTCACTCTGCCTTCGGGGCTTTAGTGAATTCTGGGTGAATACCCGTGCAATGCAGACCTACTCTAGGGGCATGCTATCCTAGCTGGAATGATACACTGCCCTCCCTAAAAAGAAGGTGGTGACATGGGGAATCATGTCTGACCAGACACTCAGAACAGCATGAAAAACAGTCAGGATGAATCCACCCCTGGAAAACCCCAAGGAAAAGGTGTTGCAGAGCCATATTTTCTTTTCACAGGCTCCCGCTCCACTTCCTGCTACTTGCCAATGGCGACAGAGGCAGGATGCAGGAGCTGCTAAGGATTTTCCTCTTACAGGCCCACCTTGCTGGCCCCGTCTCCGGGAACACGAGTCAGAGAAGCAGGACAAGCCACTCTTGGTCAGTCAGCTCCCAGCGCTCTGCGCCAAGCATGTCAGTGTGCAGAATGACGCACTTGCTAACAAAGAGCACTGTCCCAGCAGGAGCAGAGTTCCTCCTGCAAGATGCTTAGCGCCCTCTGCTCCCACTGAAGTCTGCAGATCTTGCCTTCTGGTCCAGATCTTCAGAAAAGTGTGTGCACAATCGTGTGTGCAAAGATGTGCAAGCATTTCACATGTATTATGCATGCATGAGAATACTAATGGCAGTTCCCCGCGTCAATGCACAGGTACTGAGGCTGAATGCGTCTTGGGGCTTGAAGTATCTGCCCTTTTCTAAGGAGCCAGCCCCAGGAGCGAGTTTCCACTACAGCCTTGTCCCTGCTGAGTGATGCTTGACGGTCGCCATCCAAACCTGCTGCCCAGAATCTCACATCAGTGCATTGTTGCAAACTCATTTTCCACCTGGTCCCCAAATCCCTCGGCCAGAGAGGCCGTGTTATTCTAGGAAGAACAACCTACGTGATCAGCTGGGCGTTGTCATGCTTTTTGTTGACTAGCAACTTGCGCCTCCAGGAGAGGAAGGACCAAAGAGTGGTATGGGAATTCTCAGATACATCACACTTATTTCGGTCAGTCCAGACCTCCAGCCCCACCAGGGCAATCCGGATGTTCAGGGGTGTGTAAAACTAGAAGATGCACAGAGAGGAGAGAAAAGGGCAGATTAACTGATTGGTGCTGATTCTTTTTCTCCTCATTTTAAACCATGAATATAAACTATGCTATGTGAATTGTATACAGTCAGACAGAACCGTAAGTTTATGTTTTCTCTCAAAGCCAGTTCTGCCCTCAGCTCCGGGACGGGCAGACCCCTACGACATCAAACATAAAACCCTTCAAAAGCACAGTCTATATGTGGAGCTTTCATTTTGTGGCTTATGTTAGAGCCCTTCACAGATACAAAATTTGTATCTGCATCCGATCTGCAGAATGATCCGCAGATATGAAGCGGATAACCACAGATTAGCAGGGCTCAACTAATGGCAGCCGTTTGCTGTACACAATAAAAATCATCCTCCAAAATAACACAACTTTAAGAAGAAACAGTTGTAAGAAAGAAAAAGATTGTCTCGCTAACTCCCTTGCAAGAAGAAGGGAATCCCTCTCAGCACCTCATCTCTAATGCCCATGTGCAGCGGAACGGTTCTGGGGGACGCCCTCCAGTCCCTGCAGTGGCAGACCACTGAGGAGAATGAGTCAGTGGGAAATTCCCTTTGTGGAGGAGGAAAGCACAGGAAGTTCAGGGATTGGGTTTCGCTGACACTGCACCTCCTTTCCAGTTTACACACCAGGCCTCACCTTATCTACATAATTAGCGACCTCCACCAGCTTATTCTTCGTTCTTGGAAGGTCGTAGTTATTCTTCTGAAACTGAATGAAATGAGCAGAAACCAGCGTCACTCTTTACAAGCCAGCAAGAGCATAACTCACATTTAACCTAGTCTGAGAACCTGAAGTGAGATTGCACCAGACCCCTGATCTACATGTCTAGATCTCAAAACACTTCTTCCCATGCACCCACATGGTGGCATCACATAACTGCGATTATAGCCACTGAAAACAGCAACAGACGCACCCCGGGCGAGAATCCCCCAACGAGCGGATGAATTTCCCAGGTTAACCACAAGGTAACGTAACTTCACGCCCGTAATTGGTACAAGCATGGCACTTGCCACAGAGGATTGGTTATGCAATTCACTTACCAGACAAAAATGATAGCTGCCTGGCTCTATTTAATCCCACTTTTGGCCCATTTAAAACATTGGGTAAATAATGAGTTAACCTAGCAAATAATGTCTGATTCACGTACTTAAAATAAGTTACAAAAAAGCCTTTTTTAAGCAGTGCTCTCACAGGAAAAGCTGGGATATTTTTGGGGAGACGGCTGTTGCTAAGATTTGACTAACAAAAAGGTAACGAACATCTGGCAACCTCTGGCTGAGATGCATTTTCTCACAGTCTCTGCAGTCTCCTGGTGCTGATAGAGGAGAAAAGTCTGAGTTCTGCCTCTCTAGTTTCATTCAGAATAAGTTACAGCCCACAGTCCTGCAGACGCTGTGCAACTGACCATCAGGTTGTAACTTTATGAATGGGGCTGGCCTCCCTGCTCCACTGGGTGCTGCTAATTAAACGATCAATTAAACATTGTCAGGTCTGCAGTAGCTCCTCCTTCACCTGGAGAACTCCCTTGCAAAACTCCCTGTTAGCAGCCCCTGTTCGCAATGGTATCGAATGACTTCGGCACAGAGCATTTAGATTCCCGACATCTGAAACTTCAATAAAGAACTTTCCTTTCTTAGCTCCACTGCTAAGTGCCAGCTGAGAGAAGAGTGGTAACCTGGATTGCTAGAGGGAAGGGACAGGGAACAGAACTGTTTGGCTGATAGAAATTTGCCACGGGCCCACTTCTGAACTGGGGTCAGCATGGAACATTTCCCTTACCTCTGCGTAATCAGCCACCAGCAACAGCTCCACATACTTCATAGGCTGCGAATCCGCCCGCTTCACCTGTGACAGAGCAGTGTGGGGCGGACGGTTATTCCGCCAGCCTCTCGTGGGAAGCGCTCTGCAAGGGATTGTCCGTCTTCTCGCAATCAATCGCTGCCACACGGCGCGTGCCCCTCCCCGTCCCTGGTTTGCCCTGTCACCTGGACAGCCACTCATTCGCAATCGCCACCTGGCAATTCCTCCAACCCGTCTCTTGGTTTCCTTTCAGACCTGCTCTTGAAGGGTGGCGGGATCCCCCGGCTCACACGCTGCCTCTACCCGCACTAGCTTCCCTGCTGCATGCTCACCCTGCGACGGTCGGCTGCAGCCCGGCCTGTCCAGCTGCTGAGCTTGCGTCCGGCTCTGGGCACTTCATGCTGATATCCACACGTCCCCTTGGGAAGCTCCAGCTGCTCCGACCTGTAGATCAAGTGTCGCTCCTGGCTACCAGGGGCTGGCTCCAGGACGTAACTGAGGTTGTGGCTCAGTACTATAAAACCGCTGTTGAAATAAAGAAGGCGGGAGAGAAAAGATAGTTCAATGGCTAGGGCGCCTGCCTGGACTCAGACGACCAGAATTTAATTTCCTGCTCTGCCACTGACTTCCTGTGTGACCTTGGTGAAGTCTGATTTAGGTCCCTAGAAACCAGCAGGCAATCTGGGCCTCGGCTTCTCAGGGTCCTCTGTTCCTCACCTGTACAATGGGGACAACAGCTCAGCCTTGTCTCCCAGCAATAAACATGAGTGATTGTGAAATGCTCAGGTACTGTGGTGAGCGGCGCTAAAGAAATACTTCGGACGGGGAAATGGTCGTCATTAACACTGGAGTTCGTCGAACTGTTTGGGTCAAAACTATTTAGCGAGAAGTGGCTGATAACTGAACCAAAACTTTTCATTTTGACAAAAGAAAATATTTTTGTTTTCCAGCAACAGAAATGGCTGAAGCTTGGGGAGTTATTTTCCTCCTGTCTCATTTCCTCAAAATGGGAAAAAGGGAGGAAAAGCTATTGCCAAAATCCCATGAATTTTTAACCAAAACTATGTTTTTTATTTTCTTTCACATCATGGAAAAAAGCGAATATTTTCAATTAAAATGTCAGTTTTACTTATTTCCCCCCACAGAAAATACTATTTCCAATCCATTAGAAAAATACATAACTCCTGCTCCTCCTTCCTGCAGTCACATGCAGGTTGAGAATTTCAAAGGCATTTGGGAGAACAGGCATCCTTACTCCCATGGTCTTTCAAAGAGAGTTGGGCGCCCGATTTCCTTGACTCCTCTGTAAATACCAACCAGGATAATACACTACGATAATACGATAAAACTCGAGACTCATCCCAAACTGGGCAGTTGCAGGGAGGGAATTCCTGCATGATACTCAGCAACCATCTGTTGTTAAGGTTATGTACACACGATCACTTTATTGCGCGATAAGGCTCCTTACCACGCAATAAAGCTGCTAATGTACACACGATCAATTTCCCTGTTGCGTGGCAACACCCTCTTGCCGCGCAACAGTTAAACCACTCAAATCGAGAGTGGTTAGCATTACTGCAGAACAGCTGTAATGCTCGTGTGTACCCATTTTGCGTGGTAGACAGCCTCCGGAAATGTCCCAGAGTGCCAATCGAGGCCACTCTGGGACATTGGAGCTGTCAAATATGTCTATTTCACTGCTCTAGCAGAGCAGTGAAATTGACTGTTATGGGAGCTGCTGGGTTCAGCTGCTCCCTTGGACTGAGCTAGGGGGCTGGCCCGAACCAGCTGCAATCCATGGCACAGCTTGGGAGGAGAAACAGAACATCCTGCTTGAGTAACGGAGGGCTGATAGACGCGAGCTATAGAAGAATGATAACTGACATATATGGCCAAGGAAAACGCTGCATGGTCTGTGATCATATTCAGAGTGCTCTCCGGGAGGTGGAAGCTGGGCACACCATCCAGATTTCATAGATTAGAAGTCTGTTATTTTCATTTAAAAGCTACTTGCTGGAGCAAGAATTTCCAGGCAACCCCTATCAAGCAAACAGGAGTGCTGTTGTAGAGCTCTGCTTGATTTCTCCTGCAGCTGCACCCCAAAAGCTCTTGCTGTGTATTGACTCAGTCATTGTTCTGTATTTCCAATACAGACCAGGATGCACAGGGGCCCCTTCCGATAGATTCTCCCTAGGACATTCAGCAGACTATTTCCCCGGGCCCCTGGAAGGTGCACTGCAGCCATGGCAGACTTGGAAAGATTAATGCCTTTCGCCAATGATGGTTTGAAATTCCTGAGGCTTTAGGAAGCATTAGAAATTCCCTGTCTTTCTTATTACCAACAGTGGAAATATGCCTAATGTCGCAGAGCTATTTCATTGCTCTGCAGAGCCAAAGCAGGCCAGTCCCACCCATACTGCTGAGGAAAAGATCCAGGTTATATTCTGCTCTCATTTACACTGCTGTTATCCCACCTTTAATCAATGGAGTTGCCCCACGGAAAGCAGCATTTGACCCATTGGCAGATGCCCAGGAAAAATCCGCTGGCAGGTTCCATATCTGAGTTGTGGGGTCCCTGGAAAAGCTTTGCTTCAAACTATGTTTCTTCTGTTTCTGTGCAGGGCCCCTCCTCTGCTTTAGCTCCTGTCACAAGCTGGCATTTGCTCACCTAGTGCAGTGTGTGTGAGTTTATTATGGTCTAATGGGCTCAGTTCTGCATACACAACGAGATGGAAGCGAACACACACGCTGAATTTTAAACGCATGGCTAGTCAAGTGCACTTCAGTGGTGTGAGCCCGGGGCTAAAAGTTCAGCATTTGCAGGAGCAGTGGAATGCTCAGGGCCTATGTTTGTACAGCACCCAGCACCATGGAGCCCCAGTCCCGATCACGGACTCTTCATCTACTAAAAGAAACAAAGGCCGACACCAAAACCTTAAGGGGCAGCATCCAAGCAAAACATACGGGTGCACCCATTGGTGAATCCCAAGCCCACCTCTGCAGGGGCAAGCAGGGATATGTGTGCACAAAGGGGCGAGTGCCTCTTTACAGGCCCTGCTTCTCTAGCGCATCGCTCCGAACGTCATCCCTGACCTTGAAGAATCCTCTGTGCTGTCCGCGCCCGTCGCTCCCTTGGCTTTGTGCTGTGAAGCTGCCGAATTTGGAGACTGGATCAGTAGTTTATCCAATCGGGGGATCCATTTCAGTGGTTTATGGCTATGCACATGAGAAGCCCAGGGTATCTTTGCACCTCGTTCTTTTCAAAACGCTCCTGTATTGCACCCCCACAGCTGGTACAGAATTATCCCCAGGCCATACAAGTCACCCTAATTGTGACACTTTGTTCCACCCTAAAAACCGGTGCGTGTACACCCCATCTGCTTGCACCCTGGGCAGCCATGGGACACTATTCACGCATCCCCTGCAGTGCAGGAGCTATTCTTCTTGTGAATCATCAGGCCACCCCAAATAAGGCCGGGTCAGGCCCCCACTTCATGCTGTCCTGTTCATATATACTGTGGTAGCACCTATCAGCCTCACAGACAAGGGCCCAACTGCGCTAGGTGCTGTACGAACGTAGAGCAAGAAGATGGCTAAGCTCTTTGGAGGAGGGACAGACAGAACGGGCCAGGCGCACTGTGCTGCACCCCGTGAAGACCAAAACAAGGATGCTCCCCATGTCGCGTCACTGACTGCAATTGGCAAAAGCTGGGCTCCAGGGTCGCAGGCTGTGGAGGGCCCAGACATTTGCTGTGCAGTATCAGATTGCTGAAATCACAGTAAGACCCTTTCCTGGCACTTTCCCTCATTTCTAAACAATATTCCTCGGTGGCCACATTGCTGTTCTCTCCCCCGGTAACAGCAAATTTGCTTGTAATCAAGGGCTGACGGAAATATGGTTCCTACTGGAGTTTATAGATGGCCATATGGGTGCATTTTGCTCGACTGACTTATTACATGCATCAGGTTTGAAAGGGCGCTGACTTAACAGGGATGGCAGTGGAAGATGTACGGCTTTGGGAGTAGAACGGCTCCGCTTCATAGCCCAGCACGGAAAGTAAAACAGATGTGTGTGCGCAGCTTCCATCCGTTTCCACTAACCACAACATTATTTAGAACAGTTCTTCGGGCCAGCGTGCACCGCCAAGATCGGGGTGCCGTGCCGCATGACTGCATACGTTAGCTGAGATCCTGCCTTTTCCCCTGAAGCTAAGAATAAAGAGTCAGGAAGAATGTGGCATAAAACAGAAGCAGGGCGCACCTGCGATTTCTTCTGCTTTTTTTAATAGCAAGTGGATTATTTATTGCAAAAGACAGGTGGCCACAATTTACTCCTGTTTATACCACCGGAGATTTTGCCTACATTAAAATCACTTGAGGTTGTTAAGAGGTTTTTTTGGCAAGGCCTATTTCCTGACTGGACTAAATCTCACCAGCGCAGCTTCCAAACAACCTCCTGTTTATAAACAGATGTGAAGTATCTGAACTGAGAGCCTTAAAGTGCATGTAATATGCTGGGCCCAGATTCCCAGCTTCTGTAAGCGAACGTAGCTCTGTTCCGTGGTGCTCTCCGGATTTACAGGGTCAGGTCTTTTTTCTGCCAAGGACTAGAAGAAGTCAGAAATTTTGTGTCAAACGCCCTTTTTAAGAGTGTCAATTCCAGCAAAAATTCCTGGGCCAAAACCTCTAGAAGTTATTTATTTTGTGCTCAGTTTCCAACCAAGGAGGCAGCTCACATGGGGAAGTCAGGGTTTCATTTCAACAACTTCCAAACTTTTCCAAAGTTCATGTCGAACCATTGCTGAAGCCAACCTTTTCCCACACAAAGCTTCGGTTTTGACAAATCCACATTTGCTGGCAAAAACCCCAACATTAAGTTCCAGGCCAGCTCCAATGCTAACAGCCCGAGAGGGGCCCACTCTGACGCCTCTGGAGAGGACGAGGGAAGGCCACGGATCGGTCAGACGCTTCTTTTCTCAGAGCTCAGATCTTACCTTAGCCCTTTGCATGCGCTGAGTGCAACGCTGGATTGTTCCACACCCCTCACCACACCATGGTAGGCGCAATGGTCCTGGAAAGGAGGTTGTCAAGGGAAGGAACAATCTGGTGAGTTCTTTTATGGTGGGACGGTAGAATTAACTTCTGGGAGGGAAGGACCAGGTCAGGGCCACGTGAGCAATGACAAAGTCTTTAATTCACTCTAGCATTTTCATCCTGCCAACAAGTTAGACTTTAATGCACCATAACAAAAAAGCCAGTGGTCACCTGGTTCAAAGCTAGCATTTCCGCTGGCATGCCAGGGCCTTTCGGATGTGCAGGAACATGCTCTTCATTGCTATTAAAACCTAAGGTGCTCTCGTGTCCCAAGGAAGCTTCACAGAAGAGCAGATCTGGCTGCAGCACTGAGGGCCCAATTCAAAGCTTTCTGAAGTCATTGGGAGTCTGTCTTTCGCCTTGAACTGGCCCTGAAGAATGTGCTGACCTCATATCTGAGTTCTATAAAGGGTTACGTGTTGGAGAACCGGAAGTCCTTTTATATAGGCTCATCTCAAGACAAAAGACAGACTATGGGAGGAACAAGGAAGCCAGTAGGATCGTCCTGCTGAGAGCATTCCACTGAATCCTCAGCCAGCTGAGTGCCGCCGGGAGGGGGGCAAACGGTGCCAGGGAAAATGATCTCATGGGCTTCATCTCTTAGTTTAGAATTATAACCAATGTGCATCTTTGTGCCACTGCAGCGGAGAGTCAGCCAGTCCTTGGCCAAGGTCAGTCATTCATGACAATCTTTCTGACCGTGAGCCAGCTGCCCTGAGGTAGTCTTGGAAAAGGCTGGGAATGCAGTAAGCATGGATCTCCCACGCCACAAGGAGCAGCATCAAAAAAAGAAAGGGATGAACAACCACCAACTTCCAATTCCCCACCCTGCTGGCCGAAGGCACCCGCCCTGGCCGTTTACAGATGGGAATCCCTTTCTATGTCATCAGCACAAATGGGGTCACATTTTCAAAAGCACCACAGTGACTTAGGAGCCTCAGCCCCATTAAAATCACTGATCTGGTTTCTATTCTGTAGGGCGAGCCCAGAGTTGGGATTTGGGATCTGGCGAGGATCTGGGCTGCAGAAATGGAACACTGCCCCTGGGTTAGGGTACTTCTCAGAGCACACAGAGGCAAACTAGCCAATCAGGCCATATGCTGAAGAGTTTTGTTCCGTGCACAGGGAAAAACAGCATTTTCTCAGGTCTCATTTTTCGGGAGCTCCAAAAGTCTGCGGCGACTAGAAAGCACGAGTGAGAGCAGGCAAAGTAAGAGGATCCTCTGCCGAACTCTGCTGTTGCCCTACAAGGCTAACCTACCATGCCAGGCCAAGAACGCACCTTGGTCAAAGATTTGGGGATCCAAACAGTTGCCTGCTGGAGACTTTTACAGGCTGAGAAATCCAAAGTTAATTCCCATTCACCCCAATCCAGCTGGGCGCTCAGTTCCCGAGAGGATGAAGCCCCAGCCCCTCTTTGTTCCCTCTCCTTGGATTCGCCTGCACGGTCTGTGTACTTACGGTGTGGTTGATAGTGATGGTGTGGGGCGTTCCAGTCTGGGTGTAGTGGGTTTCCGTGTAGCCTGGGGCGAAGAGGTTCCTTCCCACAGAGAAGAAAAGACAAAAAAGACATTTCTTTAGAGGTGCCCTATGATTACTGAATGGACCATCTGGAAATCCTAGTGCAACGAGGGCCTGATCTAGCTCCTGTTTAAGTCAATGTATTCACTGCCATTAGCTGCAGTGGGCACCGGAATGAGCCCCAATCCGGCATTTGGCATCTTTGTGATGAGTCTCAGACCCTAGGGCATCAGATCAGAAGGGACCGATGTGATCAGCTCGTCTGACCTCCTGCACAGCGCAAGCCACAGAACCGCTCCTGTAATAGACCCCTACCCTGTAGCTGAGTTACTGGCGCCCTCAAATCATGGCATAAAGACGTCAAGTTACAGAGGACCCTCCATTTACACTACCTCAGACCTGCAAGCGACCCTTGCTGCAAAGCACGGTGAAAGAACCCCAGGGATTCTGCCACGCTGGCCTGGGGGGAAATGCCCCAGATACGGTGATCCATTTGACCTTGAGAAAGACCCACCAGCCAGACCCCGGGAAAGAATTCTTTGTCGTAACTCAAAGCCCAAATCTAGCCTCCCAGCACCATCCGTTGGAGATATTTGCTGTGAGCAGTTGCTGGTTGGCTACACGCCATTGTAGGCAGTTCCCTCATACCACTCCTCCATGAACTGATCAAGCAAACTCTCAAAGCCAGATAGGTTTTTCCCCCACAAATTCTAATTTCAAACTTAAATTTGTTGATGGCCAGTTTATATCCATGTGATCTTGTGCCCACATTCACACTTAACTTAAATAACTCCTCTCCCTCCCTGCTATTTATCCCTCTGATGTATTTATAGAGAGCACTCCTGGCTCCTCTGAGCCTTCGTTTGATCAGGCTGAACAAGCCCAAACAGAACATGCTGTGTAAAACTGAACAACGTGAAAAAACCACGGCTGGGGCAGTTCGTACGGAGCTTTTCTATGGTGCATATTCCACACTCTGCCCCATTACATCTTCCTCTAACCAGCACTTTCCATCTGCCAGGCTGTCCACTAACACGCTTGCAGGAACGAGAGGGAACTAATGGCTTACACACAACAGTGCAGTCAGAGCTTCTGCGTGACCTGTGTTAGGTCTCCCCTCCTCAGAGGCTCAGAAGTTCAAAGGTTAATTCACACACACACTCTGCACTCAGATCAGTTGGGCATTTTATCTCATGAAATACTTTCATCTGTGTAAGTGCTCAGCTCATCATCTTCCTAAGTGCTCCTTCAGAGCCATTTATTAAATGAAAGTAGGACAAAGGAAAGGGAACCCTTGGATCCCAAACTCAGCCACTGACTTATTCCCACCTCTGCATCACCGGGCTCAGCCCAGCTTGCTTCTCACTGCCACCCTTTTATTTTGATTCGTTCGTAAGTCCAGCCCACCCTTTCAACAAACTCAAAAGGCAAAAGAAAAGCTACAAAGAGTGAAAAGCTGATGCACAAGCGAGGTGGACGGGGGACACTCGCCATCACTAGTACAATTCATAATGTCCTGTATGATGCTGACTTGCAGAGGCTTGGGGAAAACCACACGATTTCACTAGAGGTTTTGAGATTGCTAACTCCACGGGACATGGCCTGCGTGTTCTTATGTATCTGAGCAGTTCCCAGAATAATGAGTTCACTGATCTTCCAGGACTATCGGCATCTAGATTCAAAGACTGTAAGTCCGGAAGGGAGAATTAGATCAGGTAATTTGTCTTGGCCATAGAATTTAATCATGTAAAACCACAGGACTGGAAGCGGCCCACTTGGTTGGCTCCTGTTAGTGCAAGTCATTTCAGCCAATGACTCCTGTCCTGAATCCAATAACTTGCCTTTGGCTAAAATATCTCCCCCAAAATTCATCCAGCCACCAGCCGAAGACACCAAGAGATGGGAAATCTATCATCGTCGTCATCATCATCAACTCAGAGGAGACTGGGGTTCGTGCCCCATGTATTTTACATCCAAAATCCAACCATCCAATGGTTGGAGCCTTGGCACACTCAGATCCAGGGTTGGGGTTCAATCAAGGTGCATTCTGGGAGAAGAGGACCGGCTGTGAAGTTTGGATCCAGCTTTAGCTACAAATTTCCCCCACAGTTCTGGGTGGTGCATGGCTGTTAGGAGACCATCTCTGCTTCTGTTACAATGGCGTGCTCCGAGAATGGATTCAGACAGTGCCATTCTACAGCTCTCACAATCTCCTTTGGCATAGGAATAGGGCAAATTTTGACACCCCCATTTAGGACCCGACCCTGTACTCCCTAAACACAAGCAAAATTCCTCCCGACCTCAACCAAGAGCCCAGGATCACATCCAGAGCTCGAGAAAGGCAGAGCAAGCTGGAATGCTTTTCGCGTGTCACTAGTAAGCATTTGCAACAGGCGCCATGGGTGATGCCGCATCCCCTCCTCCTTTTCGCCCAGAAGGCTGAGTTTGAAAATTAGGAAATAAGAGTGACTCGTGAATGGCAAAGGTCACAACCCATCTGGATCTCAACAGCAGCAAAAGAGGGCAGATCCCAGCCACCCCACCTCTGAACACCTGGAAAATGACCGACCACTGTCTCGAGGGCTGTGATATTCAGCCTCCGGGCCAGCTCCCACTCAGCTGCTGCTCTTCGTTAGGGCTTATTACATTTCAGGCAGTGATTTCTTAAAAGTCACCTGCAAAGGGGTAGGAGGAATGTGCCTGTGTCCTTTGTAAAGAAGGCCTGACCTGACAGTCTGCGGGGTCCGCCCTCCCCCATTAACAATATTTAGAGGGTTTTTTCAGTCTGCTTGTTTTTTGACGGGTGGGTCAGGTCTCGACCCTGGAAGACTCTATGGATGAATGGAGAATTAGCAGGGTTAGGACATCAGAGATACCAAGAACATGAAACCTGACTGATTGAGAGGGGAAGGGATTTTTATTCAGACAGGGCTATTTGAGGTCTGCCTACATCAGAGCAGTCCTCGGGTTTCTGTAACCAGTAGAGGGACTCGCCTCAGCGCACCCCATCACCCCAGCCTGCCCTGCACTCCGCACACATCCGCTGTACCCCAGCATCCAACCTCCTCCCACGGGAGCCTGGAATCCGGCTGGAAATAGGCTGCTTCCCGCCAGTTTTCATTGAACAGCTGGCCGGGGAGAGCAGGGTTGGATCTGAGCCAGGCTGCCATGTGAGCAAAGGCCTGGCCCGGTGCCATCACGTACAGACGGCTCTGCCGAAGACCGGCTCGGAGAGATCTTGGCCGCTCTGCCAATGATGTCATTGTACTAAACAAAGGGCCATCTCCACGCCCTGGAGCTGCTGCGGGAAAGGGCCTGCAGTGAAGACCCGGGGTCCTAATTCGGGGGTGTCGCTGGCCGGTCAAATATTCAGTCAATGAGGCTGATGGCATTTCGCAGGAGAAGGCGGGATTATGTAACAGGTGCCCTGAGCAGCGCTACTAGCATACCACCCGGAGTCCGTGAAGAGTGCTGTCCACAGCCCAGCCAGCTAAGCAGGATGGGGAGGGAAACAGAGGAAAGGGGGCTGAACCGTGGATGAGAGACTCCCTTCCCAGGTAGCCCTCCTGTCAGATCTCTAAACTTAGAGCAGCGGAAAGCAAGTTAATAGCATTGCGAATAGGTGGCAGGGAAGGAGTCTTTAAATGCCATTGCAAACAGCACACGAGAGCATCGGAGCTTAGATGAGACCAGTGCTGGGCAGCAGATGAATAAAACATACGGTGGGATGTTTTCCAAGTCACCTAGGAAATTTAGAGGCCCGATCACATTCATTTAAATGGGAATTGGGGTGCCGTTCCTAAGTAGCTTTGGAAAAATCTCAGCTAGGGTTTCCACAATAAATCAGTGCTTGTCATAGTGTTTTAGAGCCAATAAAATATTGGCCGCAGGAATAACTGACTAGCAGGGTCCTGTGATGTGCCAGGACCCACCAGTGACCAATGAACTCAATGGGAGGTTCTCAGAAACAATCTGATCAGTGGTCTTCAACTGAGAGCGACTCAGCCCCATTGGAGGTTAACGGTTGTGCCTTGAGATGGGGAGGTTCTTCTACGGCTCTATCGGGGCTCGTGATATGATGTCGTGAGGCTGCGTGGGCAGCTGCCGCGTCTTAAATAAATACAAACAACTTGGACACAGGAACACAATTTTTCAAACCCCTAAAGCCAACAAGGCCAGGAATCTCTTGTGGGAAATGGCAGCTGTTTTCATTTTGGCCTAGGGACCGAAAGTAGAGTGTGTAACAAGACAGAGTTCTGAACTTTTTTCCCCTCCCTTTCTCGTCTCAAATAATAATAAATCTGCCCAAACTGAGTGCCAAGAACATTTGGGGGTGGGATGGATTTTTCTCCCTGTGAGGCATTCAGCACCAGATTTATCTGGATTTGGGGGGCAATCTTCCTTTTGCAGAGTGGTGCCCCTCCATCGACTGCAGCAGACTCGCCCTGGAGACTGTCACCTCTCACCTTTGGGCACTTTACTAAAATCTCCCAAGAGATCCCAGCTGGCCTTCTCCTCTAACACCCAGCAGGCGACACCTGGAACTAATAACTGTCATGGCTGCTTTTCAACATCCACTCGTCAGTGGGGAGTGAAATATTTAGGCCCTTATGGAGCCCTCCGGACAAACCCTGACACTTTGTCTAACAGCTGAAATCCACAGCTCTTCGCTGGTGGTTGTGACTCTGACACAGATGAAGCCTGGAACAGCATATCTCACCTTCCCAGGACCCTTTCCTGGGGTAATGAGAACATGTTTATTGCTCCGGCAGAGAGGGTTGAAAAGGGAGGAGACTCGTCAGCCTGGAAGGTAGGACTCAGCTTCCTCTTTGCAAGAGGTTTTAGAAAGATGCCCCCCGCCAGGTCAGCAACATTTGGGGTGGGAGAGCCACGCACGGTGTCACTGTGCAAATCAAAGCCCCACTGCAGGCCCACTGCAGGAAGCAATGGAAAAGGCTAGCAACAAGAAATACATACAAGGAGGAAAGGAAATGGATTTCCGGGCTGGAAAGTCATGCAAGCATTAAAGCCAGGGAACCGATAAGGCAGAAAGGCTCATTTCCTTCTCTCCCCCTCCCCACCACAGAGGAAACTGCTGATTTTCCCAAACAAAAGAGGAGGAGGAAGAGCAGGTCTGAATCTCCAGGTGCCAATGCCGCTTTCCTAATGGTAAAAAATCTCATCATGAGTCCAGCAGAACAGGTCAAACGTTTCCTGCCATACGTCTCCCTCACACCGCCGGCACACCACCCCCCAGTGCAGGAAGCCATTCGATAGGGATAGTTTGTGGACCCCGTGTGGAAGATCTGGAACATCCTTCCTGCTGGGAAGCGGACAAACCCCTCTCTGTTTTCACTCCCTTAAATAAGGGCTGTAACCCAGATGAGGCAGGAAATGACGGACTACCGGCAATCCCGCTGCTCCCGTATCGGACAGCTCAGAGCGTCAGATCCAGGCCCCTTGTTATTGCAGACATGTGGACATGGGACAGCTTAGAAGGGGCATGTTTGCACTGCTAAGGTTCAGGAGTCTAAAAGTAGACGCCTCCTCTGGGCTGGGAGCCAGTGAACTCCGTCTCGCTAGAAAGGTCAACTGCGCTCACCAGCTACTGAACCTTTTCGCTCCCATTGCATGGAGCCCCCTGCATGCGGTTAAAAACGTCCATTGCAGGCCTGATGCCATTCCCCTCATTCAAGCAAGATGCCGCCTAAGGCAGGAGCTTTGCCTGCGCCAGGAATGTGATATCCAACCCTCTGGTCTCAGGGAAATGCTGCACTGCGGCTAGCCAGCGTGCATAGCCTGGGGCACCAGATCTGAGGGAAAGCGATGAGAATAAAGTTACTGGGGTCTGAAAAACATGTCAGAGCTTCCAGAGGCTGGTGCGACTCCTTCCAGGCCATCTGCGGTGTGATGTGTGGAGAAAAAGGGCAGGGCCAACCAGTGATGGTCAGCTACGTCGGACACCTAGACACCAACCAACCTCCTGAAGTGTCTGGACGTCCCTTTTCCTCCCTGCCCCTTCCACTTGCTGCCCCACCACCTCTTCTACAGAGAGGAAACGAGAGCCCACTGTCGCAGTTTCCAGGGCTATGTCCACACTTGTTCCGTTACGTCGACTTAATGGAGCATCTACACTTAAAGTCAACTTAAGTCGACCTTGGTAAGTTGACTCCAAGAGCCTGTAGTGTAGACATAGCCGTCCACTCTGGCTTTAAGTCGACCTTCAGAGTTGGTGGTAAGTCGATTTAAGGAAGCTCTTAAGTCGACGTAACAAGCGCCCAGTGTGGACGCAGAGTTCTGTAGGTCGACCTAAGGCACCAGTGTAGACGCACCCCAGGTGACTAGGGGCTGCTGTCTCTCGAACAGGCCGTCCCCCTCTAGCCCCAGGGCAGGGGCCATGACTTCCTCCCAATCAACTTCTACTTCCAGGAGAGAAAACACATTAGTCCAACAGAAATATCAGTGTCTCACCCTGATGGAAGGGAATCTCATGCCACGCAGACCAGTCACGTGACACATTCATAGACTGCACGGTCAGAAGGGACCACTGTGATCAACATTCACAGCCACTCCTCCGCATCTCCAGTACACCCCTCTCAAACTCAGAGCTGGTTCTTATTAAACACACAAGAAACCCTCGCTTTTCCTCCAAGGCTTAGAACTCAGATTCTTCCGTTCCTAAGCCAGAGCCAAACGTAGGATTGTTCGAATAGCCATTTCTCCACATTTCCATGAAGCCTTGGACTTCCCAATCCTGCAGCTGCAGAACTTAAATATTTCAATGACTCATTAAAATAATAATAATAATAATAATGGCACTTGGGGATATTCTCTTGCAATCGCTCAGATTTTATATGTTGGTCTAGCTTCCTCTGGAACTAAATCATGCTTCTGCCTTTTCTTTACTAGCAACAAAAGAAAATAACGTGAGTTACTAATGCATGAAGCCTGCATTCAAATGCAGGGAGTCCACAGTCTGATAGGTGCTGAGTTTTTGACAAAGTAAATAATAATGCAGCACGTTGAGGGGAAAACATGCAACATCCCCCGGTTTGTATCGCCTATGGATGAGCAGCTGGAGGCTGCAGATTTGTCACAGGCATGAGCCAGGGAAAAGCTAAAGCTTCATTCATTAAAGCTTGCAAAAGGCTTGAGATGCTCAGATGGAAGAGCGAAGAGCCAAGTACGGTTAGAACATCCCCAACGTTCCCAAGGATGCCTCTTCTTCTGACTAATTCATCAGTCCCTCTTTGTGGTCACTGAATGTCCCTATAACTCATTGAAAGGCCTTTGAAAGAGACATCCAGGTAACGGCTCTGTTTTCAAACACTTTTCTCCTCTGCTAATTGAGCCAAAATCTCTGCACCCTGAAATGCTGTTTTCCTGAGTCTCAGCCTCTGTCTCTAATCACAAGCCTTCACTCCTTGCTCAGGAAAGGTGCCACTGAAGTCAGTGTTAGAGATGATTTTGTATCCTTTGTTTTCTATGCACTGTGTTTTTAAGGAGATCTGTTTAAATACTAAGACTTCCAAATGCCTTCGGTGTTTATGAATCCCGCTAAGCCAGCACGCTCCCCAATGGAGCGTATGGATGTGTATTTTGCTGAATGAAACCCTTAGCTCAGGAAGTAAACACAATAGCAAGTGGCGTGCAATCCTAATTCTGTTTACGAAGAGAGCCAGGCCGCTGACGGAAATAGCACCACATGGCTCCCAGGAGGCACCTGTATCTTATGTCATCATAAACTCCATTAATCTGCTACTCAGGCTCTGCTTTTGCCAACTCCTCCTGGCTTCACTGAATTCACTTCTGCAATGCTGCGCTGCACCAATGCTGCAATCCGTTGAAGACGTGACCAGCAGAGGAAACAGGGCCCAGGTTTTGTCCTATCTACAGGAGCAGAGCATTTCCCACGGTGGTTCAGAGATCTCTGCTGAGAATTGTGTAGACAGACTTAGCTAAGAACAGCAATACAATTTGGTCCCCCCTCTATTGCCTCGCTTCTTTCGGAGCCCAAAGATGCTACAGGGAATATTTATAACATCTAACATCCTGCGCATCAGGTGTGTTTGTATGTCACCAGAAACACTAGTTACAGCGGTATGGCCAGAGTGTGGCATTTCCTTTCACTCGTAGGGAAAGAGAAGAGTGACCCTAGGCTTGACTAGTCAGAGATGTCTACACAAACTCCTGAAATATGGAAAGTGGAATTATTCCAGGACATAAATACCTTAGTGGGTTCTAGGAGAAAACACATGCAACTGGAGCGCAATACTTAATTTGGCACAGAAAAAAATCCAACATCAATGGATTAAAATTGGCAAGGACCAACTACTGTAAAAAAAGTCTTGGCTGCTGTGGCATCATGGGAATGCAATCCACTCGCCTCGCAAAGGACCCGATATAAAAAAATAAAAGCAGCCAAGAATCTACATTCAAACTCCAGCAGCAAAAGCATCCTGCCTGTCTACATCCACTTGAAGCTTCATTTGGATACAGCATTCTTCTTCACTTCCTGTCCCAAACTACTGGATACTGTTGCTGTATGCGGTTAGCCAACTCCCATGTTCTACCCCAGAGGTGGCTGAGCTCCTGTAATCCATGCATTTCTTTAGGATAACACTCAGACATTAGAGAAATATCAAGTTTTACTGTCATTCCTGGATTGGAATCCATTATCAACAGCACAACATAAAAAAGAAAGCCTTAAGAGAACTTTTTAATGATCAAATATCAATCCGTTTGGTGAACAGTCCCATTCACTAACATCAGGTGAACAGTAAGAGGAAACTATTTTCTAGTTACGCCTGGTACTGTTACATAGCATGGCTTTATAGCCCATCGGCCAGATGGCATGCATTGACAGAGCGTCACTGGAGTTTCTCCCATTAATGCTAGCAGGGACTGGCCGCAGAGTATTCTTAGAATCCACAGGAGCAGCATGATTCCCCCACCCCGTAGAGTATGTCTGAAACGGCAGTGGCGCAGCATGGCGTGGCAGTAGCAGATTGATTTGCATAGCCATACAATGGACAAGCAGACTTACTCGTTCTTCTCAATGTCTAGGACGAGCTCTGTCCCTTCGACTGCCATCTTGACCTCCGCTTTGAACGGGTACTGCAGGCAACAGAGAAACCGCCCATTACACAGACAGCACGTTCATTATGAACATGGAAGTGGTCCTCGACATGGCAATTATTTTCTTTGCAAGTGCAAACCTCTCCTTCGTCCCACCCGGCCACGGTGAGCGTGTCTCCCCTAGCAGCCAGAGATGGACTGACGTGGAACGCGCAGGAAGAGGAATGATGTGTTGCTGCTACTTTAGGAACATGGAGAGGACTCATCCCAAGGACTGCCGTGAATGGTTGGCCACTAGAAAAACATCCTAGGCTGCAAACCTGTATTGCCTATTTCCTAGGAGATGGTACGAAAACCAAACTGATCTCCTCACGTAAGTCACCCACTCATTTATTTTAATGTTGAAATACAACCAGCATTAACTAGCCTGTATTGAGAGCTCCTCTGGGTGTGTTGATCTATTTCCAGAGCACCCTATGAGAGTTAGGCACCACACGCCCAGCTAATGCCCATGGGATTCAGGGACCTAAGACTCCTTTGAAAACTCCCAGCCTTGCTTTGGATGGTAGCTCTAGTACGGAGGGATCGATGCGACACTAAGATTCAAAACTTTCTAGAGAGCACAAGGATTTAAGTTAACACCACAGTTTGGCAAACCCTTCCACAAGAGAGCCTGCAGCAGCTCTCAAACTGCGGAGCCTGGACTCCTTGAGGCCCTCCATGGCTTGCAAAATTAAACCTGAGCAGTGGGCAGCTGGGAGGCGGTGCTGGTCCGGGACAGAAGCTTTCTTCTCCAGAGTGGAGTGTTGGAGAACCGCTGGGCTATAGCATGCACAATTTATATGCAGTCTCCTGCCCAGGAAAACTACTCAATATATCATGAAACTGCTGGCCTACAACATAGGCTAGAGCAGTGCTTTTCAAACTTTTTCCTTGGGACCCAGTTGAAAAAAATTATTTATGCCCACGACCCAACAATTACCTCTTTGAGCAATGTACTCCAGTCATTCGGTGGCGGCAGCCGGGGGTGCTGTGAACCAGTACCTGAGGCTCTGCAACCCAGGACTGGTCCTGGCCCATGGTTTGAAAACCGCTGGGCTAGACACTCTAGCACATACTCAGAGACGTGATTTTTACTGTTTTTGAATTGTCAGACTAGGAACTGGGGAGAGATAAGAGCAGCGGGTTATCCTGTTTCAACATACAAGGGGATTTCATAGCACAAAAATCAAATAAAAGAGAACCAAGAGTATTCTAAAGAATTGCCTGGCTGAGACATTCTGCCAGGCAAGGCGTGTGTTCAGGGCCCTTCACATTCTAATTTACTGGCGAGTTGGGATTAAAGTTTTCCTCTCACGTCCACATGGCAGGTCTCCATTCTGATAGTCAGTCTTCAGTTAATCCTGTGCCTGCTGAAATCAATGGGACCCTTTCCTCGGTTTCGGCTCAGGCCCACCGTGATTACAGCCAGCAGACTGAAAGGACTGCATCTCTGCAATGCTGGCTTGTAACCGCAAAGGGCCGAATCCTGGTTTCAACTGGGAGCTGCAGGGGCTCAGTACCCGTCTTTTGCTGAGCGGCTAAGTGAGACACGACACAAATACAGGCAGATTTGACTGCAGCTCAGTCATCTGTGTCACTCCCTCAGTGATTCTCTCCATACAGTTGATGCAGACAAGATTTTCCCCTGCTCCATCCTTCCCCAACCACACCAGCTTCTTTTCAGGGGTTTGTCAACGATTGGACCTGAAATAGACTAGCTGTAGCTGCTGGTGTGTGCAGGGCTCTTGAATCCACTGGGAATTTGCCTGAATAAACATTAATCAAGGACCTCGGGGTCTGACAGATTTGTCTGAGACTGGTGCTCAACCTCTTTACCACTGTGGATGACCTATACACAGTTCTCTCTTACGTGGGCGACACCCACACACTAGATGTACTAACTGTAGGGTCTTTGAGGATGTCACAGCTGTGTGCTGATTCGCGAGCCGCAGGCCGAGAGCCATTGGTCTAAGGGCAAGCGCTGGACAGTGGTCCTTCCCCTCGCGTACACTCTCAGCTTCTGGCAGTCAAAGGCTTCGGACACCCAGAGCCCTGGGCTGCAGCCCGGACCATCGTGGCTATCAGCCATTGATGGGTCTCTCCCCCATCAACCTAGGGAATTCCGTTCTGCACCCTGTTACAGGTTTGACCTTCGCAACGTCCTGTGGCAATGAGTTCCACAGGCTGACCGTGCGCTGTGTGAAGCGGCACTTCCTTTTGTTGGTTTAAACCCACTGCCCGTTGATGCCAGCAGGTGACCCCTGGTTCCAGCAGGGATGTTATTGAGTGGGAATCTACCCTGCCTGATTCCGACGGCAGCTCCTGCTCTTCACCCTACAGCCGACTAGAAAGATTCCCTAGACATTCTCCTAGCATTATCCCCCTCAGCTGTGCACCTGTGGAGCCCTGTCTGAGATCCCAGGAGAGGGCTGGGGCCACGTGTCTTACTGGCACCCAAAGGCGACTCCAATGGGGCATTGCCTGAAGCTCCATTACTTTTCCATGGCCCTCGCTCTTTGCAAAGGGGCCTCTTCACAGGATGCCGAGAGAAGCCGATAGCAGAATCGTGCTGTTTGTGCCCTGCCAGATGCTGTGGGAGCCTGCACAGAGGCTACCATGGATGGACTCCAGTGAATCCGTGGTATTGGAGCTGGACTTCTTCCACAAAAGAAAACCTGCCTCCTCCCACCTGACTTGAAGACTTGGAGCAAACTCCCAAGAGTAGTTACCCTAAGCCTGGGCCTCCTTCCCTCACAGACTGGCCTGTAACTGTTATCTTTGCTGCGTGTGTTAAATGGCTGCTGGGCTCCTCCCCTGAGGCAGCTGCAATTCAGTGGCCGGTGAGCAATTTTAATACATAGTCTGAATTGCTTTGGGATCCTTCCCAGTGGAAAGCGATAACACAGCATCAGTTATTCGCTGTAATCGCTACGTAAGCCAGAGCTGTGCTTGCAGGGCTACCTTGCAGAGCCAGGATACGGACTCAGCTCTGCCTCCAACCAGGAGCACACATCCACCGTCAACACGGCGCAGAGTCTGCCTCCATATTCTGACCAGCACTGGCTCTCTGCACAGATCCTGCTGGAGATATGACCCCAGCTTGGAGCCGAGATACTGTGCACAGAGAGTGGTGCTTTATTGGGTTGGAGTTCATCCCCTCCCCACAGTGCTCCCCTATGGCACCATGTGCCCAGACGCTCCGAGCAGCATTTCAGTTATTTTGGGGGAGATCCAAATTAAGGCAAACAGCTCCCGCATGCTGAGGGGTTTCTGACCTGCACCAATAGCCCGTGCCTCCAGTGACCAGCATTGGGCCAGAAGAACTGAAGAGGCATTCCCCGAACCTGTCACCCATTTCACCCCTTCAGAGAGAAGAGTGGGAGTTTGTTTTTAAGAGCTCTTTTCCTGGCAATGTGATCATGCGGCATACCTTCACACTGATGGTGGGACTTCCTGTGGCTTTCCACTGCACTGTTATTTCTTCCCGGTGGGGCTGTAGTCCAGCAGCAGCAGTTTCACCTGGGGAGCAGACAGTTGCTCAGAGTCAAAACTCCACTGCAAAGCCAAGGTTTTAGGATTTAATTCGGCCCCATCAGAGTCAATGAGAGTTTTGCCCTTGCCTGAATGGAGCAGGAGACCCATCGGAGGGTAGCAGAATATGAACAGCAGAAAGCAAGGAGTGTTTGAACGATTTGGCCATTCACGTCTCTAAATAGAGGTGAAAACAGGGCTGAATATTAGCAGCAGAAACGGCTACATTTCTGAAGGCGCGTGCGGGCACATGGGGCTTAGATCCGCACGACGCTCAGCTCAGGCGCTAATCCCACAAAACACAAGCGTGTGCACGAGAAATCCGCCTACACTTAAACAAGTGCTTTGCTGGCCTGGGGACCACGTACTCAGCACCAGCCTGGATCAGGCCTGTAATAAATATACCAGCCATGGATAAATTCAGCAGGACAGAGCAGTAATTGGTTACGCGGATTTTATAACAGGACCAAAGGCAGGGAACACCCGGAGCCCTTATTAGTTTGACACTCAGGGGCCCAGCCTGGTCCAGCCGCGTTCACCTGTAGGCCGGCCCGGCCCCCCGGACAGGGCGGGGACCTCATCTCCCTGCACCAGCTCCTGCCGCTGGAAGAAGCAGCGTCCGGTGGGCACAGAGCTCTTCCCTGGTACCCGCCGGCAGGGCTCGCAGGATGTGCGCCGCTCCTGCCCTGCCCATCCCCGCGGGAAGCCGGAGCCCGGAGCTGAGCGCACCGCCCTGGGAGCCGGGCCCCGGTGCAGACAATGAACGGGGGGGGGCTGCCTCCGGGCCGGGCCAATTCCCTTCTGCTCCCGCGGGCGGATGGAGAAGCAGCGCAATGAACGGGGGGGACACCAGGGGCGATGACCCCCCCGCCAGCCCCCTCCTGCCCAGCGACAGACAGACAGACTTACCCCGCCAGCCCCCTCCTGCCCAGCGACAGACAGACAGACTTACCCCGCCAGCCCGCCGCCGCCAGAGCCGGGAGCAGCAGCCCCAGCCCCAGCCCGACGTAGCGCCCGGCCATGGCTCCCGCGGGCTGAGCGCTGCCGACTCGGGCGGACAAACCACGTCCAGCCGGTCCTGGGGGGGCAGCGCCAGCTCCCCCCCCCGCAGCCACAGCCAGCCCCAATCCGCCCACTGCATCCGCGCCCCTCCGCCAGCCAGCGCAGCCGGCCCGGCCCGCATCCCCCTTAGCCCCGCCCCCTGGGAGGGCTCCTGGCAGACTGGCCCCATCTTCGGGGGGGGGGGTATGTCTGCATTGGGGGGGCAAGGCAGGCCAGGCACTTACTGCAGGGGAACGCCCTTGCTGCCTCCCCAGAACTGTCTTCCCGAGCCAGCAGGCAGCCCCGCCCAAGAGCTCAGCTGCTAACTCGCCCTCAGCCCGGCAAACCTTGGCTCTGCGCTGGTTCCCCGCCCAGCAAAGGTCCTTCTCCTGCAGACCAGAGCTCAAGGGCACCTAAAGAAACTGACCCGCTCGCTCAGCGTTGTCCATCCATCTCACCTGTCGCCGGGCAGGCCCCCCTCCTTGCCTAACCAACGTGGCACTGTGCAGCTAACCGGCTTTAACCCAGCCCAGCCCAGGGTGGAATTGCAGGTTACCAGGGACAGAGCCACCTGATTCTCCATAGACGGGCCTGACCCACCCCGTTCCCATAGCTGAAACCACACTAGTGTCTGAGCTGCTCAAACACAACCACCGGCCTCTAGGGCAAAGAGAAACATTTCCTCATGGCTCAATTCTCCACCAGAAAAAAGGAGGACAAGTTACTGGTTACTAGGCAGGGATTACTGGCTACAATTCTATGTGTCCTGTCTTATGCAGGCCATATAATGGTCCCTTCTGCCCTTAGAAGCCAGGATCTTTTATACTCATGGATTCAAGAAACCACATCACATTATCTACCTTTGCTACGTTTTTCTTGAGACTCCCAACATGAACGTCAGCAAAGATGATGATGAATCATATTTCTTATGGTCATGCCTAAGGGCCCCCCCCAACAATGGATCCCTATTGGGCTAGGCGATGTACAAACATACAAAGAGAGAATTCTTTCCTGGAAGAGTTGGCAATTTAAATCAACAAGACAGACGCAGGGTGAGGAAAGGGGTGGAATACCCAACCTGCGTGAGCTATGGTTTGGTAGCAAACGTTATGTTAATTACAGTTGTTCAGTTCTTTCTAATGGGTTTATTTTGGAGGGGATCTTCTACATGGAGAGAAAAGGGAAGGGAAAGGATGCGAGCTGAGGGGGACAGAGCAGGGAAAAAGAGATTGAGAGGGGCAGCTAGGGAGTTCAGCTGAGGTGAAGACATCTACACTAGTTTAAACTTCATTTACACAGAAGACGTGCACACGTAGATTTGGATTTCTTTATGAATGATCCTCTTGTGATTCATAATAAATGCAGTTAGAGATCATAACCTGAAAACTTAAGCATACAATTCTTATTAAGAGGGATCTGCATTTAAAATCCAAAGTGATAAAGTGCACAGGCACATAGTGATTAAAGGCATTTGGTTCTGGTGCTTGGAAAGTCATTTGGTAGTGTGGTGTCTCAGGAGGCCAAATAAACTCATTATTTGCTGTCCAAACTCTTCAGAAGGTTATCGATCTGGAGTCTCTACAAACCCCCCACTTTTCTCTTTACAGCGAAAATGACAGCGTGTAGAAGAGACCAAGAAACCCACTTAAAAAGGAGCTGTTTGCAGAGGGCATCTGTATGCATGTTGGATCGACAGTGTCTTCCTGAGTCTACCAATAAATCGGATGATGGAAATTAGGGTTCAGTTTGGCTGGAGGGCAGTAACGATTTTCTGTCTGGCTCTAGCCCCAGTAACATCGGGAAAGCTCCTAAGAGTGTGATAAACGTCTCCGATAAAAGAAGGTTGAGGCGGCTTGATGGTTCCTGTGATGGGATGGAGGGGAGAGGCCTGTATCCAATTGTGAACTCCATTTTGTTTTAGGACTTCCATTTTTGTACTCAGTCGCTCTCCCATTTTATGTGCTAGCCCCCAGTTTGTGTCCTGGGTTGGAATCCAGCCTGCCCCTTGAGAAGGCAAGTCTATTCCAGCCCCTGCCAGGCAGAGGGTGGGGACCTTGGTGGGGACTAGCTCGGAGGCAGCTGTGGACGGCCAACAACGTTGTGTAGGCAAGATCTGAATGAGCTCCCCCTGACCTCTGGTGATGAATTGGAGGGAAAAGACTTCAGGACCAGGCAGCATTTAGCTGAACGCACCTGCTCTGCCAACACCTAAGCCGTCAGCCTGCTGTGGGGCAGTGGGGCAGTGAAAGAGGCTGCCGCCTACGCCAGGGGGACCTCAAGATGTGCATCATGGAGGCTGCAGTAGAGGGGCAGGAGGCAGCAGAGAAAGCCGGTGTGCAGGGAGCAGAGCAACTGACGTCTCAGCAGCGGGTGCCAGGCAGCAACGCACACCCATGGCAGCGCCGTGAGCCATCGCAGGGACCGGATGCGACGGGCATGAAGACGCCTCTGAATGCAGGGTCCTCGCTGGCTGAGGCCTGCGGCTGTGAGCGGGCGCAGGGGAGAGGGCAGTGCCCAGTGGCCCCTGGCAGGGGTGTTTGCTGAGGCTCTCATGTTTTTTAGTGGGGGGAGGAACGGTCCCCAGCGACTGCTCGGTTCTCTTTTCTTTTTAATGAAAGTTCTCCATTGCTCCAGACAGTTCCTGCAAATAGGGAAGTGGTGCTCCAGAGGCACCGAGGAGCAATGTGAAGTGTTCCCAGTTCTCTGTTCAGAGAAAGCCCTGGCTAGCGACTTGGTGCCCACTCCATGTAGCCGAAGGGTTATACGCCCGGTGTCAGCCCACCTCCGGGGAGAATGGGTTTTCTTTACCGGGGACGACCAGGGGGGCAAGAGCTGGCAGGAGGAAGGAACCAGGAAGGTGCAGACACAGCCGGGTCAATGGTTCGGGTCTGGGGTGGCCAAGCTGCAGAGCCCAAAGCCGCAAGGAGGGTGTTGGCCTCAGGGTGCGTCTACACTGCAGCAAACGTCAGGGATCAGCTGACTCGGGCTATAGGGCTATTTCAGGGCTGGAGCCTGAGGTTCTGGACACTGCGAGGTCTCCAGCCCTCACTGGAACATTTACACCTCAAAGAAACAGCCCCAGCTATGCCGGCTGATGGGTCACAGCCACGGGTGTTTAAGTGCAGTGTTGACATCCCCTCGAGACCCAGAGTGAGGAAGCTGGTTCTTCCAGGCCCCGATGGCTTAGGAGCAAATGTAGGTCCACTCCCAAGAGACTGCCGTCCTTCCAGAGGGGTATTGGGCCAGGTACCACTTCTTCTAGGAAATAGGATGATGTACATCAGCTGCAGCAGGGTGGTTTTGGGTGCCTTTCCAGCTGGTCACAAAATCAGGAATAAAGAAAGAGCTGTTGCTGGCAGTGGCCATCTTCTGAGTACAGCCCTGGCCTGTTCCATGAGTGGGGCGGTGGGGCGCTCTCCCAATAAAATAAGACAGATCTTATTTGCCCATAGAATGGCAGCTGCTCTGGGGGAAGATCAGAAGGCAGCTGATGTTGAGCGAGGTCTCAGAGCCTTGGGCCGAAGACAGGAGACGATAAAGTAACTTTTCAAAAGGTACGTAGCAGGGTGGTCTCGCCCTGGTCTGCTTCTCACAGGACGGGGGGGACAGTCTGTTAGAATAACACTGCAGCTTTGTGAGGGCTCCTGCCCCTGTATTTCAAAGTATGCAAAGTTCTGCTTGCTCGGACGGCACCTGTCTTTCCATCTCTTACTGACTGAAGCAGTCATTGCCGTCATGGGGCTGGTCAAACAAGGGCTACCGGCGTGAGGAGAGGCTCACACAGTTGGAGTCTCACAAGAGGCCAGTGGAGCAGGTGAGTGTTACCTTTTATAGTCTGGTAAACCGAGGCACTGGGCAGGTAAGTGATTTGCCCAGCGTCATCCAATGAACGAGTCTTGTGGATCAGCGCAGGAAGCTGCATGTTCTACCCCTACAATGACTTAGTGGCCTGGCGGGAACAGAAACCAGGAAGCTTGATTCCCAGATCCCCATTCTAGTCACTGGCAGGCTCTGGCAGCATGCCCTCGTCCACACCACCTCCGCAGCTGTGTCTGGAATGATACTGTTGTAGAAGACAGTGTGGCAGACTTGGGATATCATGGGGCTTTTTCCTTCCAGTACGTATACTGAACCACGGGTAATGCAAATAGAAAACACATTTGTGCAAGGATTGGATATATGTCCAGCGTATCTTTGGAAAAAAAAGACTTACAATAACGTAGCAAACCTTCTTCGAATATTTCCAGCTGCACTCCTTAAATCAGAAAATGGAGTAAAAAATGTATACTTCAACCACACACACCAGAGGGAGAAAGCAACAGTGTCTTAATCATTGTAAAGTTCAGTCAGTCCTGCATTTGATTTTTGGTAGCACCCAAGAATTCTAAAAAAATAAAACTTACTCTGATTACACATTACAGGGCAGTATTTCTTTCCATCATTGGGGTTTGGCCTCTTAATTTACAGTCCTTGGAAACCCCCTCACCCTGTCCAGTTGTGTGGTGTTTATTCTCTATATAAAACATGCTATGTGTTGCTCAGACATTTTGTGTGGAAATGCCCAGAGTATTTTAGACTTATTAACACGGCTCTGTGATTAGGTTGCTATCGCTGGCAGAAGAATTAGTCACTTCCCGTCTCATTTTGAAAAGGTTTACTGACATTGAGGGGAGTTTTGCTTGATTCACACTTCCAGTGATCCGAGTTCCATTTCCTAGATACAACTATGTCTTCTTCACAGTTCTGTTGTCTATTGCTGCTCTTGTGATTCAAGCACCAGACCAGGATCCAGGAAATTAAGATTCTGGTCCCAGCTCTACCATGGATTTCCCATGGGATGCAGGCAAATTTAAAAGTGTTCATGCACAGTGACCATGAATACACAAATCAAGGATGGGTGCGTTGACATCACTAGTTAGGCCTGAAAACATGGCCCTCCCTCTTCTTACCTGTAAAATGGGATCAGTGACACTTGCCAACATGATAGGGTTGTTGCGCAGCTCATATTAATTCATTAGTTTCTGTAAAGCACTTCAATATCCTTCGGTCAAAGATGCTATATAAGGGCAAAGAATGATTGCTATTATTCTGCATTCATCATGAATTAGAAGTCACTCAAACAGAGCAATAGAAAGAACGCATGTTAAAGTAATAAACCTGGTTTGAGACGGGAACCTCAACCTTTGGGTGTCCTTAGATCTCTGACTGCCAGAAGCTGGGGCTGGACAACCGGGGATGGCTTACTCAATATTCGCCATGTTCTGTTCTCTCCCTCTGAAGTATTCGGCACCAGCTACTGTTGGAAGACAGGGGACTGACAGAGATGGACCCTTGGTCTGATCTCCTATGGCCAATTCTTATGTTGTTAGAATAGTTTGGATTCACATCAGACTAAAAAACTCTTAGTGATATTTCAGAGGAACTGTAATGAAGAAAAGGCTGGCTAGGAAATGGTGTTAAAAGACTGACTCTGGAGGAAATATTACCAAACAGGGCAGTCCCAGGCGGGCCAGGGAACACTGCTCAGTCGTTCTGTCAAAGATCAGCATTTGAGACACTTGCTTTGATCAGGGGAGCATCTGGACATGTTCTTAACTGACTTGATGGGAATATTAAATCATTTTATCGTCCAATATTTCTGACATTGTCAAAAGGAAAGAGATGAGGATTCAGTAGCGGCAACTGACAAATTAACAGCTGACTTCACTATTTCAGGGTTGACAGTTTGGAAGGACTTCAGCTCACTCCAAATTGGCTTTAGCTTCAGTTTTCCCCTTCCATTCAGAAGGCAGGAAATATTTGCAAAGCCCAGAACAGCTGGGCTTTCCGAAGCACCACAGATTGATAGGATACTGGATGGGAGTTTCGCCCTAGTCTGTTTTTAATGTAACTAAAAAAAAAAAAATGAAAGCACCATTTGTGCTTTTAAAAAGCAGGATCAGTGACTTTAAAGCAAAGGTTCATTAAACAGGGGTGTCAAACATGCAGCCCACATCTGGCCTGTGACTGTGCTCTGTGAGACCACCCTCTCTCCCTAACAGAGAGAGAGAGAGAGAGAGAGAGAGAGAGAGAGAGAGAGAGAGAGAGAGTGGTCGTGTGGAGCGCAGTCTCGCATACACAGCGCTCCATGATGCTGTGAGAGTGCCGTAGTATTTTGATTTATGATATGTTCGGCCCACTTGAAGTACATTTAAGTCAAATCTGGCCCGCCATAGCAAATGAGTTTGACACCCCTGAATTACACTGTAGTTTTCTCAATTCACAGCTGAATGACCTTGAGTGTGGTGAAATTCCTGGGCCAAAAACTGTACTGATTTAACTAAACTTATCTAGTTAAAAATGGTGTAATTCCCTCAGTGCAGAAAGTTATTTCAGCACAAGTATGTTTACACCAATATAACTTATTTCCATACACTGCCATAAGGCACCTTCATATTGCTGTGAGTGCATCCACAGGTGTTTAACAGCTATACTGTACTTCCATCGGAAGAAGAAAAAAAACACCTTTGACCACAGCTGTAAATAGACCGGGTCTAGATTCATCTGGTTTGTGGGCATTTCCTTGCAATTTCTTCAATGTGTAGATGTCTATAATGCAAACTACCAAACCATCTTTTTAAAGGAGACAGGGACCCAGACCTCTTGTGTGTATACAGATTACAGAATTAGAGCAAGTTATTGCTCTTTTCCCTCAAACCAGCTCTCCTCAAGCACCGGAGTGACATGCATCCATAGAGTCACGGGTTTTATATCCAGAGACAATTAGAGCTGCCTGGGGGATTTGGAAGGCCAGCTCTCCTGCAAATTATAAGGGAAGTGGGTTATCAAAATGCCTGGGTAACTTTGAAAAACTCTGTCCATATGTTGACCTCTGCTGGAGAAATTTCTGGAGGAACGGGATTATGGGAGTATGATACAAAAAGGGACAACAGACTGAACCATGAAAAACTAAAGAGGATTTTAAAGCCATCAATGTAACTCAAATAACCAGCATACACAGAGAGGAAAAATCTCTTTGTGAAAGCCCATCACCACAACACAATAGTAATAGCTCATACTCAGCGCCAGCATCATCTATCAGTCCTAGAGCTTTTCTTCTGGCCCAGTCTGCTCATCTCCAGACAGCCACTCCTAGCCCTTCCCAGCTAGAGCTTAGCCGCCTTTCCCGCTTTCACTTCCTGACTCAGAGAGATCATCAGAGAGCAGCCCTTCCCCTAGCTGCTGCCTACCCCTTTGTAAGAACAGCACACCCGTCCTTATGCTCAATTTGGCAGCAGGTAATCAGGCACAGGGGTACAGTAACAGGACTATCTCCTCTTCCCTCACCTGCTCCCTCTTAAAGGGGCCAGTCACCCTGTGACACTCCCTTTGATAGCAGCTGGGCAGGCTCAGACCCTCAGTGTCTCTTGGCAGGTGCTGAGTGCTCTCAATTTCCACTGAAGTTCATGCAAGTTGAAACCACTCAGAAACATGCCGGGTCAGGGCCCCAATCAGCATGATGGCCCAAGGAGAGCTCATGGAGCTCTGTGCCCCACACTGAGCTGTTCCCCTAAAACACGGCAAAGGACATTTTTGTGAATCATCTCAGCTTCCCAATAGGACACACAAAATTCTGACTATTAATGGAACGTGGCAGCTCTGGCTTCCTGCCCATTGTAATGGACCAGTTTTACCATGCTGGCGTCTATAAATGGGAAAGTGGTGGGGCGATGGAGGTCAGATTCAGAGAGTAATCCTGCTAACAGCTGCTTTACACTTTGGAAACATACTTGGGTGGGAATTAGCACATGTGCTTACATGCATTCTCCAGGGCCATATCAGCTTTCTGTCACAAACCAATTCAGGAGTGAACGGGCCTTTTCTTTTCTCTTAAAGCCCTGTGCAGACTCCAAATGTAATGGAACCAGGATATCTGGTTACGACGTGGTCACAATGGTAATATAGCTGGAATCTAGCTACGTTCCCTCACTGAGAAAAGCCTTTGATAATATAGCCCAGGCTTTAAGGTGTCTAAGGGAAATCCAGAGAGGATCTATTCTATTTATATTGATACACAACCACCCTTTTAGGTGTCTGGAAGATACCCATTGAATATATATAACCGGTGCTAGCTTCTCCCCTTATATCTCGTTTCCCCTCCAAAGCGTAGCTTTATTACCTTTCTATATCATCTAAGCACGGACCCCAGGAAGCGCAACTGTTCTGATATGGAGTTAAACCTTTTCACTGAATTTGTGCACTTGCTGCAGTAGAAATGACTCATTCCAGGGCAATCCACGTTCTAAGGACTAGAACTGGTCCACTAGTGGCCAGGGATGGCCAGAGCAAAGAGCACACAATGCCTCTTCCCCCCACCTCAGCAGCAGGTTGAGAGCCTGTCACGGCACTGGAGAGCTCAAGGAGAGGTGGAGATGCCCAGCCCGTGCCAAGGAGGCATAATGGGCTAGCCAAGAGAACTGGAAGCTCCCCAGTGGGCACTCTACAGCATAACAGTAAAATGTTCCTTGCCACATGTCCCCTTCCCCTAGGCCTGCTTGCTAATATGTGGCCCTGGCTGGCAGGATTCCTGGGCCAGATGCTGCAACTGCGAGCCTGGGTAGGATTTGGCAGCATTGAGCAAACCTGTTCATGCACGGCACCACACTGCCCCTGGAGACCGCCATTTTAACTCTTCAAATGTCCAGCTGTCATCAATGGTCAATTTCTCCCCGGAGTGGGCCTTCCATCTGCAACAGGTCTGCTTTTCCTAGCTGCTAAACAAGGGGCATGGTTAGAATATCTGAATTCTGATCACACAAGGTTCTGAGTGCAGGATCGGCCCTCTTTCTAAGACTGATGACTACACACATAAAGAACAGAGACACTGGCTGGCTTTCTTATTACAAAAGGTGATTTTGCCCTTTCTCTACCTCCCGTCCTAATTGCTGTTCCACACTGTCTGAATCTAAACAGCTGCTTTGATTTACTGTAACAGCCTGACCTGAGCCCACGACTTACACTTCTCTGCATTTATTTTCCTTCCATTCTAAGTTCCTCATTTTCAAGTGTCTGACGAAGTGGGATTTTCTCCCACAAAAGCTCATGCGATAAATAAATCTGCTAGTCTTTAAAAGTGCCCCAGGACTCCTTCGTTTTGCTGAACTAGACTGACGCGGCTTTCCCTCTGGAACTCACCATGTTTGTCGTCATAACATACAGCACTAACAACAGGCAGTTTATGTGACTTTATTTAAATATAACAGAAACAGAACAATGTGTTTCCCAGTGAAAGAAACGGGAAGAAAAATAAAGAGAGAAAAAAAGTGTTTAGTGACATGAATTACCAGTTTGGGGAACAAAATGATGCATCTCCTCTCTTCTTACAATTCAGGAGAGACACCCTTTCCAATGAATAACTATGTATTGAACCAATATTCTCGTTACCTATACTCAGGGATCAAATCACAGTCCACTAGTATAAGTTATTTCGCAGGGCGAGACTCTGTCCCCTTGACTCCAGCCGATCAGTGCCTTACTCTCCAGAGTCCCCATTTAAGCCAACGGGACTCTTGCACAGTAAGATGCTACCGAGTGTAAGTCTGAGTGCTGGAACTGGCCCCTAAAGTTTCAATGCATCACACAACCATTTGCAGCATAAATACGGATTATACAGAAAAACAAACTAGATCATGTTGTTATATAAATATACCACGGTAGCCAAAGGGCAATCGAAAAGTTGAGGGAATAACTCCTGGCCCCAATCCCCAGTGCATTTTTTTTCTGCATCAAGAATTACATTTGTTCATGAATCTGTGACATACAAAGAGAATTATTTCACTGGCTAAAATTCCTAAAGTAAACTGGCCAAAATGAACACAAGTCCCAGCTAAATCTGAACAAAGAAAGCCAATATCCTGTTTCAGGCAGCACTTAAGCACATCCGTAAGTCCATTCCTATTCAGAAAAGCACTTAGGCTCGGCCCTAATGCCAAGCGCGCACTTGAGTGCTTTCCTGAATAAGGATGCTTCATGATTCCAAGACCAAATGCAGGCCTGGTGCGAGCAGGTGAAACCCCAGGGGCTTCAATGACGGGTCAGGTCCGTATCTAGCCTCCCAAAATGCTACTAGATGATCAGAGTTCCTCGAGCAATCTGCACTTATCGCCAAGCTGATTCAGATTTCTCCTTGAACACACTGACTAAAAAGATATTATTGGACTGAAATGTTTATTTAATGGTTTAAAAGACTTCTGTGTATTGCTATCATTTGGCTTCAAAATTACAAATCTCTTAACACTTTCCCCTCCTCCTCCTCCTCGCTGTCAGTCACATTGACCTGCTGGATGCTGGATGGCGTGGACGGGGTTGCCGTGAAAACGTTCTCCAAGGCTCCAATATCCAGCTGCGGCATGGGAGTTAAATATTCCTCCTCGCTATGGCTGTGGCTGTTGTAATAAGACACCCCCTCTAGGCTCTCGCAGCTGCGGGAATCTTCATTGTGTGTGCGCTCATCTGGGTACTCCCTGAAAGGATAGTCTCTGTTCAGAGCAGAAAACATAGCCTCATGCTTTTGGTATTGGTCTTCATAAAAGCCAAGGCATTCAGGCATTGGACTGGGGAAATTCCCATAGCCAAATGGAGGACGGCTGTACGGGCATGTGCTGCAGTGAAAGAAAGAAAGAAAAAGAAGAGAAATCAAGCTCTCTGCCATGGCACTCAGGTGTACTGAATAAACCCCATGTGGCTGGTTATATTTCTATTGGGGTCTGAAGAGGAAAGTGACTCTAATGAACTGCATTAGCCAATTCACAGAGCAGTGAGATACATAAATGCACCAACCTCTATGAACTCCGCAATCATCTATATACAAGGAGAGATGATCCCAGGGTCTATGACAGAGACACTAGCCTACATATGCAGCTCTGTGGCTGCTGGATACACCCAAGAAGTTTCTTTTTGAAAAATACTTTTATTTATTAATGCAGGGCTTGACAAAACCTAGGTGCCAGGTTGTCATGGTGACCAAGATTTGTAGCCTGGCTCCTAGCTCTGCTGTGGAAATGCAATGGAGGAGCACCCTCTGGTGACCAAAAATAAAACTGCTGGTGCCTGGCTGTGAGCCAATTTTGTCAAGCTCTGTATGAATGTAAATAATATCACAGATAGTGTCCTACAAGCTAGTGAGCATTTTAAGAAACATACCGAAAACAGTAAAACCAAGCATCATAATCTAAGGGGAGGGAAGATATGACAGAGGTTGATACAAACATAAAAGGTGTGGAGAAAAAGTGTTATTTACCCCTTCATATAACAAAAGAACTAGGGGATGTCCAGTGAAATGAATAGGCAGCAGGTTTAAAACAAACTAAATGAAGTTCTTCTTCATCCAATACACAGTCAACCCACAGAACTCATTGCCAAAGGATGTTGTGAAGGCCAAAACTACAATCCGGTTAAAAAAGAATTAGATCTGTTCACAGAGGATAGGTCCATCAATGGCTGAGAGCCAAGATGATCAGGGATGCAAGCCCATGCTCCGAGTATCCCTAGCCTCTGATTGCCAGATGCTGGGACAGGAGGATAGGGGATGGATCACTTGGTAATTGCCTTATTCTGTTCATTCCCTCTGAAGCATTTGGCATTGGCCACTGTCGGAAGACAGGATACTGGGCTAGATGGACCATTGGTCTGACTTAGGGTGGCCATTCTTATGTTCTAACCCAGTTTATGTGATCTCTGTAGGCCACAGTTTACAGCAGAGTTGAAAGAGAGCTAAAAAAAGTTTCCTTTTACTTCCTTTTAAAATCATATCTTGCAGCTGCTAGATTGTTAGTAGAAAAGAAGGATGTTGGAGGATCCTGTCCTTCAGAGCATACTATGTAAAGAGGACACATGGCTAGGCATCCTGTGATTGACAGCTGAACGCTCTTTAAGTGAGAAGCTTCAGGAAAAGAACCATACAAGGTGATAAGAAATCGCCCTCCAAAACAATCACTTACTGACTTTGAGTTTAGATCCTGTTTCAGGACCTGGATGGCCAAAATGTATTATAATTTGTGTATTAAAGTGCCATAGACTTATATAGTACTGTAGAGTAAATAAAGTGTGAAAAACAAATAATAGAGCCCTGCTGGACAAGTCTTATAGTTTAAAGAGATGTACTGATACAATTCAGATTGTCTTCGATGGGATTTTTACTATTCACATGTCTTAAGCGAGCACATGGAGAGGGTCCAAAGCAGCTGGCTCAAACAGTCAAGAGGTCTTTCCTTAAATTTCTTTAACCCAGCTACTAATTTTTAGCACACACATTCATGTGCATCAGTGCAACACAAAAAAGAGGAATTTTTTTACATGCAAACAATATCCACATAATAAACTTGCACATGGGTTCGTCTGCCTGGTATGGTACATAGCTTTCCAATGCCCAGTTTTTGTTAGGACACCAAATAAAATGTGATGGTACAAGCAAAAAAAACCCTAAACTGTTCATAAGCTCTGTCTAATCATGGAAACCAAAGGCCTAAACTTAGATCATCTTCAGTGGCCAATGGGAAGTCGGGTACCAATGCATTAATACTACTGCGTGTTCTTCAAGTGATGACAACCTTGGTCTGTTATAAGGTTCTTGAACTTAACAAATGCCCACAGACTGACTAGTTTTGCAAAGATGATTTGTCCATTAAGGTCCTTCAATTTTCATGAGTCACACTCTAGCCTGACTCCCCCACCCAAGGCAACTCCACTGATTGCATGCGGGCACGTTCTGCTGAGATCGATAGGAGAGTGCAGTGTCTCATTCAGAGCTGAACGTGGCCCAGATCTTTACGTATCACCTCCAGCTGGAGGGTGATCATTAGAATCATTTGTTAGACTGAACTCCCTCTACAATCAAATACAGGGAAACTGGCTACTTACAAAACCTAAGCTATGAAAATGGACAGAGCTCACTTGTTTCTCCATTCAAAGCGACACAGACCTTGTGCAGAGTGAATGCTCTATATGGATCTCTGTGCATCAGCTGACTTCTAGATCCTCAGGGGCGTGAATAGTACATTTGGGTGTTGTTCAACTGCCTGCTACAAGGGTGCTGGTGCGCACGTGGCCATTGTTGACCTGACAGCAGTCCCTCTGCATGTGGTCAGGTTAGTCAGCCCTGAAGTCCTGTAACTGGGGTGTACAAACCCATGAGTTCTTGGTGCAAGAGGCTCTTCCCCAGCTGACTAACCCCAAAGTGCAAAGAATATATATGGGTATATTTGTTATATCCACCTCAGGGCTCTTCCCATTTGGTTAGCGTTCAGTACAATTCATTTTCATACAGCTGAGCCCACCAAGGTGCTTGGCACACCGTGTAACTAGCTCAAATGCTTTCCTGGTTTGAATTCTATGTGGTCTTATTTTATTTCCGTAATTTGTATGCATCATATTTTTGTTGAATTCAATTGCACTGTTGGGACTGGGAGGGGAAGCAAGGATTTCTATTTACTTGGAACTTGGAACGCAAGGTTGCAACGACCCCTTGGAGTAATCAGTAGTTGGGCACGACTCAGAGCAGCCTCAGGCTGGCTTGTTCCCAAACTGGGAAGCTGGTAAGGTGGCATTAAGCCACTTTCACCCACAGCCTGGCACACTGCACTGAGACTCATTTGCCCAGTCTGCTGTTCTTTACACTCTTTCTATAAGCCGTAGGTTTCATTGATCTGTAGCACACACATGCCCTCACTAGAATTTAAATGAATGATTTCATTACCTTGATGGGAAGTAGTGAGGTCCAGGTAAGAAATAAGGGTGATGAAATGAAAAACGAGGAGGTGCTCCAAAGAGAGTGGCTGGATGACCAATGGGAGGAGGTTGATAGAGATGTGAGTGAGGAATGGGAGAAGCCTGAGAAATTGATGCACTTCTAGAACAAGTGGAAACACCTGAGTATTCCTTAGGCAGTTGACTATTAGAGACAGGAAATCTGGAGTGAGTGGTGCTTGCATTACTTGGGTTCCTGCTAGAGCTCTCCATGCAAACTGGGGTTGGCCTCTTTACAGAACAACTGGATCCCGAAGGTACAAGATGAGCTTCTGTCTGTGCAGGGCCAGCAAAGCGCTGTGCTGGAATTACAGGGTGAAGGGGCAGATTTGGAGCTGAGACAGTCACTGGTGTGGTGCTTCCCACGCTTGGCTGGAAAAGCGTAATTGGACCTGGATGTTGAATGGAAGGAGCTGGCAGCTGGATAGTCGAAGGGGCTTCACCTTTTGAAAACAGAAATGATTATTGATCAATCATAGAATCATAGGGTTGGAAGGGACCTCATGAGGTCATCTAGTCCAACCCCCTGCTAAAAGCAGGACCACTCCCACTAAATCATCCCAGCCAGGGTATTGTCTAACCGAATGTCTCATCATGAATGGAAGGGTTCCAATACTGCATTTTATAAGTACCCCTTTAGCTAAACTACCCTAGATCAGAAAGTCATAGCATAGCAAAGTCACCAGCAGGGTTCTGTATTGTCCTCCTCCATTTCCCAAATAAAAACTAGATACAGCTCAGCATTTCTTGTCTTTCAAAATCCCCACCTCAGAAACCAAACAGCCTTCTCATCTCTGCTTAGCAACAGCACCTTTGCCACATCGATATCCAAATCTGAATGTGGCTGAGCAAATTTAAGAACCATGGCATCAAGTGATTAACTCTAAGGCTCTTTACTGAAATGCTGCCATGAGAGAGCTCTCTAACTCATCCCTCCAGAGCATTCTCACCAGCACTCCCCTCATCACATGCCACTTAGCCAGCTGGTAAAGAATATATACATCTACTCTCAGCTGATGGCCCTCAGTAGTGGGGTACACCAAACTCCCCAAGACTGAAGGGTTTGTTTCTGAATTATTTTTCATGATAATAAAGTTAGCATATAGAGTGTGACTTTCATACAGAACGATTGCAGAGCATTTTGGGGGACATTTTCAAAAGTGCCTAAGTGACTTCAGAGCCTAAATCTGAAGCCAATGGAATGTAGGCATTTTGGAAAATTTTGCCTGGAATCCCTTCAACAATAACTGAAGTATAGTCACCTTTGGAATGACATAGAGTAGGTATTCAAGGCAGCATAAAAACACAATAAAACAATTACAGGAAGGGAAAAAAGGTGAACCCTTTCTCCCATAATGCACCTAACGACTGATGCACCTAACCATTAAGGTGCCACGGGACAGTCATTGTTTTTGCTAACCACTGATGTAGCTGTGAGGAACTGATGTAGGTAAGCAGCGTGTCATTATTCGAGGTGACATCTAGCCAGAACATGTGGTGTTATTACATGTGCTATTGTGAAAATTGTCATCATGATCATGAATGCTCAGTGCCTTTGTTTTCCTATCTCACATGAAAGATGGCAGCTCCCGCATTCCCGTGTCGCTGCTGGGAGAAAGGATCAACACTGAGGCTGAAGAAAGGCACCTATCTTCTTCACCACTAACACCTTCTTAAAGCACACCTGGCTTCCCCAAGAAGCCCCCATCCAAGCACTGCTGCAGCTACTTAAGTGATGAAATATGGGAGCACAGGTCAAGGTGTGGATCTGCATGGAATGTTTTTTTCACTGATTCAACTTGGATTAAATAATGAGGGTACCATCTTGCACATCCACGTCTTGTGCACAACTTCTCTCATAACCAGGTTTTGTGTACTCAAATTGTATATGTGTTTGCAAATTAGAGGGACAAAGCAGGTGAGGTAATATAATTTATTAGACCATTTCGATCGGTGAGAGAGGTGCTCTCATATTCAGGACATGAAGAAAAGCTCTGTGTAAGCTCAAAAGCTTGTCTCCCACCAACAGTTGGTCCAATAAAAGCTATTATCTCACCAGCTCTGTTTCTCTAAAAACAAGAGTCCTGTGGCACCAATCTGACGAAGTGGGTCGGAGCCCACGAAAGCTTATGCCCGAAGAAATGTGTTAGTCTTTAAGGGGCCACAGGACTCTCGTTATTTTTGCTGTACAGACTAACCCGGCTACCCCTCTGGAAATTGTTTCTCTCCTATCCTCAGACCAACATGGCTATAACACTCTAAATTAGTCAAATACATAACTATTCCAGTTGTGCACACACAGCTGAGTTGTGCACATAAAACTGTGGCTGTGAAAACACTTTCCAGCTAGAAAACTGTGTGTAAAATTGCACCTGCAAGTTTAGATACAGCTTTTAAAAATGTCGCTCTCACACTATTAACATCTTTCCTTGTGACACTTTTTCTGACAAATTTCACCTTGTCCTCTTAAGTAGCTTTCTTACTGGATTGTTGCTTTAAAATCTCTTATGGTGGCTTATGCTTGATCTTACATAGGATATAGTTTTCTTATCATTATTTAATGAATTCGCCCAAACTAATTAAACAAACTCACAGACAGGATGTCCAATACTGTTCTGTACATTGGGAATGACAACAGAGTAAGTGGGTGATCGGAAAGGATAAATTGTGGTTGGGTTTGTAGTGATGATGTTCTGAGAGGTGCCGGAAAATACAGTGGAGACAGTCAATGGGAAACGCTTTCTTTTGCCAGGTCGTGGTTGGTAAACCCAGCCTGTGGGAGGGTAAATGAGAAAGTTTATGGCAGATTTTGTATAAGCTGACCAGTTTCTTGCATTGTAACAAGACATAAAAACTACGACACCCACAATTCTGAAAAATCTCTATAGATCACAACGGGGGCAAATCCTCCTCCAGTTGAAGTCAACAGCAAAACTCTCATTTCAATAAAGTGGCAGAACGAGCACTATATGAGACAGCATCATTATGATAACACTACTTGCATTCTCTCTCTCTTTTTTTTCATATTAACATAGGTTATTATTGTTTGGTGGAGGTGGTATGGTATCAGAAAACAAGAGGGGCTAGTGTGACATAGGTTACCACCACATTATGAAGCGAGGGTACAGGAGAAAATGACAATGCATTCTGGATTTTATTTTGAAAAAATATGGCAATGTTAAAAATATGGCTCCTGATTTAGAATCTCACTGGCTCCCTAATTCTCAGCTATACCTGTGTAAATTTTATATACACACCAGTGAGGCTGAAGAAATGTAACAAGCAAGAATTTGACCCAAGCAGAACTAGATTTGCCTCCGATGGATGTGTATATTATTATGTCATGTCTTCTGCTTGTTTCTGACATAAGAAAGTGAGGGCTTGTCTGCTCTTCTAGAATACTCTTTGGTAGCCTGGAGAACAAGTGGGATTATGACATCACAGATACAAAGGATATAACACCTGCTGTTTTGATACTTATTCAATTTAAAACTCTGTCTAAACTGTTGAGGAGAAAATGCTTTGTTAAGGATTCACTACCCTGCCGCCTGCAGTTAAAGGCTGAGAAAAATCTCATTCCACATCTGACACCCCCAACAAGTCCTCCAGCCAAACACAGACGACCAGCTTTGAGGCGCGATACACCTCTGTATTACTTAGGATAGCGTAAAGTAGCTTAAAACGTAAGCAGGGGTGAATGAGCACCTTGGAATTCCTGCTATTTTTAAGCTAATATTTCATAAACTTTTTTATTTATATTAATAACTGTGTTTCCAATGACAACAGGATTTTTGTTCAGCTTTAACATTCATATTTGGCTCTAAAAGGCTCTTGCAGCTTTGCAACCTAAATGTTGCAGTGTTATATTCCTACATGAGAACCAGAAAGTGAAAGTGAAACTGACTAGTTAAACTTCTTTGCCCAATCTGAGTGAAGAGAAAAATAAACAGAATAACCAGTAAGAAGTAAATTAGATTTGAAAATCCTTTCAATTTTAATAATCTCATTTGTAATCAGTGTTATAGGTATATATTTATTTAATTTTTAATTATATGAGTACTGCACCCTTTCATCACTTATATTATTATTCTTAGACAGGAAACTGATAGCCCACAGTTGAGGATGAGAAATTGAATGAATTATTTATAAGCATTTATATGGTTTCTGTCATCATAGTATCTGATAACAAATTCCTTAAATGAATATTACAATTTAAGGAACAAATAACTCTGGAAGCACAGGGAATTCAAAGTTCAGAATACAGTGCTCCAAGAAATCAGAAGTTGGGGATCCCACTCCTTTCCACATCCACGTAAGGAGTTTTTTCCTCATTCAGCATACTGAGCCCCATTCCCTAGAACAGTGGTCCTCAACCTTTTTCCTGTTACGACACACCTGACAGATGATGTGCCCCTGCGTGACACACTAGAAGCTGCCGGTAGCAGTGGCACTTGGGCTGAAAGCACTTTGGAGGCTGCAGCACTCTGGAGAATGCAGCACTCCAGGACCTAGATGGGGGCAGAGTCAAGCCAGCGCAGGCTGGTGCCCTGGCTTGATGGGGCCAGGTTTATTTTTGTGGGGCAGCTTTCCCCAACCCAGGACCTCTGGGTTGCAGCCCCTAAGTCCCTTTCCTCATCTGGCCCTGGCTGCTGCCTGTGTTGTACAGCAGGAGCGGGCTGTTGAGGGCAGCAGAGAGTGGCAGGTGCCCCAAGCTGAGCTGCCAATTTTATGTGACACACCTGCCGGCTCTTTGCGACACACTTTTGTGTCCCAACACAGTGGTTGAGAACCGCTGCCCTATGTAGCTTTTCCTTTCCCATTTCTACTGGACTGGGTACATTGGCTTCCCGTATAACTCTCAACCTGTCTTCACCCCATCCTGGGTGTCTGCATCTGCCCACGCAGAATACTGCACTAGGCCCTGAGCACTTAAGTAAATGTTGGCTCATGCAGGCCTTTAAAGTACACGTGTGTAAGGAAATATAGGCATTTTTACCAGGAAATTCTTCTCTGTGCTTTTCTTTAATCTTTTGAGCTTCATCATAATAGGGCTTCTTTTGCTCTTCAGTGAGTTTGTTCCACTCTAATCCGAGCTGGACACTGATTTCTGCATTATTGGCAGCTGGGTTAGCTTTGGCTAGCGCTGGCCGATGAATTCTTGCCCACACCATGAATGCATTCATAGGACGCTTTACATGGCCATTTCTGTCTTTGCTAAATGGGGTATCTGGTATCCCTATGTAACAAAAGTCAGGAAAGAATATCATGAGGCAGACAGCATATGCAGTGTTGCTGTAGATCATATTTAAAGAAAGATCCAGCAAAACCTAGACAAAAGAAACACCAGGAATCCAGAACCCACAAACCACCATATATATTTGAAGAATTAACCCTGAAAAAAGACAGAAAATGTCAGCTAAGAGAATAGTGGAGTAATAACTAGCCACAAGCAAAATGCTTCATAAAAAATAATGCAAATATTTGGCATGACAACATCTGCTATTGTGGCATAATCTCTCCCTCCTTTCATACAGATCAGAGCTAATTTCACCATACTAAAAAGACGTGGTACGTTTTTGTTTTCCTTTGACTAATTAGTGCATTATGTAATGCATAATTTATACAGGTACCATGGTATCAGTGTGAGGTTCTGCAGTGCCACAGTGCACCTTGTAGGGATCACATTCAGTGATAATATGAAGACAACAGAGTCTTGCGGCACTTTTAAAGACTTTCAGCTCCATAGCCATTCGATTCTTGTCTTCCCCCTTGAGTTCGCCAGAGGGTGCTAGCGTATAATTTGCAATGTGGACACCTTTGCTGGATGTACTACATCTACTAAATGCTCATCAGATTCTATCAACTTCTAGTCACTACCAACAGGGCTGGACTTCATCCGATGACTTAGAAGTGGAAGATTTCCACTCCAATTCACTTAGCAAGCAGTTCCTCTACAGAAGGCATTTCTAAATACACTCATCACCTAAACCCTGCCTGATCACTAAAAGGACTAGTCTATTAGCCATTAGAATGCCTCTCAAAAGAAACCATTAAAGACCAAAACTGAGCTCCTAAATCCACTCTTAGGAACCTGCCTCATTCTCAAGTGTTGACTTAAATATGAGGTGTTGGGTGCTCTGCAGTTTCAAAATCCACCCGGTGCCTAAACACAAACTTTAAAGACTGCTTTTAAGCATCTCTTCTGGAAAAAGTTGGGCTTAATCTTTGAATCAGATACCTGCTACAGGGAGCTAAAGTCAGAACGAGAGTAAGCGCCTGCTTTGACTTCAAGAGTTGAACCCTGTCAAACCCACGCTGAATGTGCCCTGTATGTTTACACTCTCCGTGAAACTGGAAATGATCCGGCTTAGAGTGTACATAGACAGCCCAGTAAAACTGCTGCTGAAGTACTTGTGTTTCCTAACTGCTAAATCCACCTATGGGACAACGCTTGATGCAGCCTGAGAAATTCTGATTCCACTGCCATGTAGTACCTGCGTCGGAGGGCAGCACTGTGAGAGGCACATCCTTAGTTTCAATTTTTACTGAAGGCTCCAGTAAGGACTGCATTTTAAGGGGCACTTGGGGCAGGGGCACTTTAGTCACTCGGATCAACTCAGAAGGCGGAGGTCCCTGAAACTGGATCCTGGCCCCAGGAGGTACTGCATGGAGAGTCAAGGGGATCTTCAGGTCTTGAGGCTGCTGTCCTCCAAGCCCACCAGGTGCAGGGGCGTCTTTGTAGGCGCAAGCAGGGCTGCTGAAGGATCCAGCTGGCTTGGACAACACTGCGTCTTCCATCCCCTTGCAGGCCTCTCCGGCTGCCTCTGCCTGCTCTGTCTTGATGGTGCCCTGTGCCCCAGTCCCCGAGGCCTCTTTCCCCATCGCCTCTTTCTGACTCTCCTCTGTGCTCCCCCCTTTCTGATCTCCTCCCTCCCTGGCGGTGCCACTAGCCACGGGCTGGGTGCCCTCTTTCCCTGCCTGCCGGGCTAGGGCCGCCTTGGGCTCGCCCCCCTTTCTCTGGAGGCAGCCGCTGCCCCCCAGCCGCCCTGGCTCCTGCTCCTCTGCCTTTGCCAGCAGCAGGCGGGGGTCACGGCCCGCCTCTGGCTCTGCCGGGCCCAGTGCAACTGTGGGCAGCCTGTGCCCAGCCGGGGGGGGGCTGCTCCCAGCAGGGGAGGGGGGGCAGGCGCTGATGTGGGGGGAGGAGCAGCAGGGGGGGCGGGAGAAGCGGCTCCAAGCGGGGCGCCTCCTGCCCGGCTGGGGGGTGCGGTGCCCGGGGGGGGTCCTGCGGCGGCCCCCCCTCCATGGCGCGGCGGGCGGGCCCGGGGGCGGGGACTGCGGCCGGGGGATTGTGAGCTCAGCCCCGCCTCGCGCCGGCCGTTTCTCCCCTGCGGTTGCTCCGCAAACGTCCCCGGCGCGCGCCGCCCCGCTCTGCCCCGCCCGCCGGTCGCCATGGAAACGCGCAACAATGGCGTCACCGTGGCGACCCCCGGGAGGAACGAAGGCGGGGGGGGGTGAGAGGGGCAAGGCGAGGCGGAGCGGCCCTGCGTTTCCATGACAACCTGGCGTGTCGCCCCTGCCCCGCCTGGAGTGGGCCCCGCCCGTGGGGAAGGGGAGGGGCCTCTCTGGCGGTGCCGCCCCCCGCGCAGAGCCACACCCCCGAGTTGCTGCAGGGCCCGCAACTCTCAGGGGTCAGCTGCCCCCCCGCTCGGGCCGACTCGCTCACACCATAGGCGTGCGTGGCTAGAAGGGCTCACTTCCGGTAGGGACGGCTTCCGGTTCCGGGCATGCTGGGGTGGCTCCGGCGGGAAGTTGCTGCCGCCGCGGTGGGGCTTGGGGCGAGGCTGAGCGGCGGGCGGGCCGCCATGGCGAAGAGCAAGTTCGAGTACGTGCGGGACTTCGAGGCGGACGACACGTGCCTGCCCAACTGCTGGGTGGTCACCCGGCTGGACGGCCGCAACTTCCACCGGTGCGAGGGGCGGGGCACTTCCGGTGGGGGGCCGCTCGCAGCCAATGGCCGTGCCGCGTCTCGGAGGGGTGACGCGTTAGCCAATGGGAGCGAGAGGTGGGCGGGATCCTTCCCCGTGTGGCCGAGTGCGAGCGGGCGGCGGGTCCCGGCTGCTGGGCCACGTGCAGCCTTTCGTTCCCCTGGGCCGGGGAGGGGCCGTGCCTGCGGGCTGGGCTCGGGGCCCCTTTATGTCCTAACCCTGCTATGGCTGGAGCTCCCTCGGGGGACCCCACTGCGCCCGAGGCCTGAGATGGGAACCTGGGGGGTGTCTGGGAGGAGAGAGGGAACTGATCTCGGGGGTCATGGAATCGTAGGGCTGGAAGGGATCTTATGAGGTCATCTAGTCCAACCCCTGCTAACAGCAGGACTGCTCCCACTAAATCATCCCAGCCAGGGGTGTGTGTCACTGGGCCTTAAATATCTCCAAAGATGGAGATTCCACCACCTCCCTAGATAGCCCATTCCAATGCTTCACCACCCTCCTAGTGAGAAAGTTTTTCCTAATATCCAACCTCGACCTCCCCAGCTGTAACTTGAAACCATTGCTCCTTGTTCTGTTCTCTGTTACCCCGAGAACAGCCTAGCTCCCTCCTCTTTGGAGCAACCCTTCAAGTAGTTGAAGGTTGCTATCAAATCTCCCCTCAGTCTTCTCTTCTGCAGATTAAATAAGCCTCTTTCCTTCAGTCTCTCCTTGTACATCATGTGCCCCAGCCCCCTAATAATTTTCATTGCCCTCCACTGGACTCTTCCTTATTTCTCCACATCCTTTCTGTAGTGGGGAGCCCAAAACTGGACACAGTATTCCAGATGCGGCCTCACCAGTGCCGAATAGAGGGGAATTATCACATCCCTTGATCTGCTAGCAGTACTCCTACTGATGCAGCCCAATAGACCATTAGCGTTCTTGGCAACAAGGGCACACAGATGACTCATATCCAGCTTCACATCCACCATAACCCCCAGGTCCTTTTCTACAGTGCTGCTACTTAGCTGATTGGTCCCCAGCCTGTAGCAGTGCATTGGATTTTTTCCGTCCTAAATGCAAGACTTTGCACTTGTCGAACCTTTTGGCCCAATGTTCCAATTTGTCTAGATCTCCCTAGGCAGGCGGCCTCCGTGGCTGGGACCGAAGCTGGGTCTGGCTCTACTCCCGCGCCCCCACACAGGCGGCCTCGGTCTCCCAGCCAGAGCCAACAGTCTCTGGGGCTGGAGCAAGTCCTGGCTCCCCACCTCCGCAGGCGGTCTCGCTCTCTGGGGCTGGAGCTGGCTCCCCACTGCAGGCTGCAGCGTTGGCGTCCTGGCCCAGGGCCGGCTCCCTGGGGGGCGGAGCGGGCCTGTTGGCCCGCCTGCTCCACTCCAGCATGGAGGCGGGGCCCCACTTTGGCCAAGTGGCCCTGGGCCCCGCTCCCCCCACGGGATGGCCCTGATAGTTGGTGTCTTAATTCGATGAGGAGGAGATTGGCGTTTCTGGCTCTCAGAAACAGAAAGATTTTCTCTTTGTGTATTTCAAACCTGGAGGAAGTTTAATGACTTTCAGAAATCCTGGCCATGCTTACAATGTTCTGAGGAAATCAATGTGATGAAAACAAATACTTAGGTGTTTCTTGAGTAGCTTCTACAAGGTTAACTTCCTGATGAACTTCTGTTCTCTTTGAAGCTTTGCTGAGCAGCACGGCTTCATTAAGCCCAATGATGACCGTGCCCTGCATCTGATGACTAAGTGTGCCCAGACGGTGATGGAAGAGCTGGAGGATATCGTCATTGCTTATGGACAGAGTGATGAATACAGCTTTGTTTTTAAAAAGAAAAGTAACTGGTTTAAAAGAAGAGCAAGGTAATTGCTTCTTTTGAGCTGACCAGTTTGCCCGTGTTTAGTAGTTCCCTCTGCAAGCAGGCATTTGCACCCTTTATTTGTCTTTGTCTAGTGCTGACACATGTACAGATGCTACCTGTATAATATAGATGGAAACTCTACAGTTCACTTTGTGTGTGTGTGTTGGGGTGCGGGGAACTATCTTATGCAAGTGAATTTCTTTCTGTAACCTAGCTCCTCTTCTAACTTTCACTGCCTGGTTCACAACATGTTTAATTATACCATCCCCTCAAAAAGGCTCTACCTCCCACTGGTGGTCCGTAGGGCCGTGGTGTGAGAAGTGCAGTTGTCCACCCGAAGTCTTATCACTGATACCTTTCCATCTGTAATTATTTGAGAATACGTGTATTAATAGCTAATGCAGTCTATCTCTCTGCTTTGTGTTTGCAAGTAAGTTCATGACTCACGTGGTCTCCCAGTTTGCCTCCAGTTATGTTTTCTACTGGAAGGATTATTTTAAGGACCAGCCACTCCTGTATCCGCCAGGATTTGATGGACGAATTGTGTTGTATCCCAGCAACCAAAATTTAAAGGACTATCTCAGCTGGAGACAAGCAGATTGTAAGCATCTTTAGAAACCGAGTAAACAAGAGTTTACTTCTACTGTAACAATTTATAACTCTTGGGTGTGTTTTTCCTCCTGGGATGAAAACTCTACCCCTTATTGCCAATATGTATATGTGTACTCATTAGTGAAAAAGAAGCTGCTGCATGGCAGAGGGACTCTAGTTTATGTGTTAAAAAACACATCCCTGGAACTGTTAAACTGCAGATTATTGGATGAAGTTCTTAGAAAGCAGATTATTTTACAGTCTACAACAATCTTCCACCAACCACTCCAATTTGTATTTTTATTCCCCCTTTACTTCCATTGCTACTGTTTTAGAGCAACGTGTTGTCTGTGATTTTGTGTGTTAATACGAAGATTATTTTTACAACCACTCCCATTAACAATGTAGGATCCCTAGCAGATACTGGGTTGTCATCACTAAAATGCTGAAAATGAACTCAGTACCAGAAATATTAGACGCATCAGTTGAATGCTGTTGTTTTAACAGATATATGAATATTCATTTTCAGTAGTTATTTGTAGCAAAATGACTACATCAAATGACAAGTGTAGGATTTTCCTTGCCAGATCAGGTCATTGTGACAAGGCGAGTATCAAGCCTCTGGCAGTGACCAACACCTGTTGTTTCAAAGAAGGGTGAACACCTCCTCCCATGATGCACCTAACCATTGATGAAATCCTGCATGTAGCTGTGAGGAATCAATCTTCTGATCATTCTGGTGATCCGCTATGCCAAAAAACATGAGACTGGATTATGATAGGCTTACATAACTATAGATATTACTAAAGTTTTAAAAATGAAGCTGCCGGAATTTGTGGGAAGAGAAAAGCATTCTCTAAAAAGTCATTTAGGCTTTGCAAATAATCTGTTTGTCCTCTGACATCATCTGCTGTTTCCACAGGTCACATTAATAACCTCTACAATACAGTGTTTTGGGTGCTCGTACAGCGAAGTGGTTTGACGCCAATGCAAGCACAAGATAGATTACAAGTAGGAACCTCTTCTAAAATCTTTGTCTTTTTAACATCAACTATAAGGAGAGATCTTAGCTGTTCCCCAGTGTTTGAATCCTAACACCTATTTTGATTTGCTGTTACAGCCTGACCTGATGCTATGTCATACACTCCCCTGCATTTAATTTCCTCCCACTCTGTAACTTTCCCATCTTCAGAGCGTCTGACGAAGTGGGATTTTCTCCCACGAAAGCTCATGCGATAAATAAATCTGTTAGTCTTTAAAAGTGCCACAGGACTCTGTTGTCTGTATATCTCTTGTTATTAATTACATTCACCATTTGCTCCACTTGTTCCTGTGCTATAAAAAGGACACTTTTAAATAAATTGAGGCTATAAGGTGCACTTTTAATTTTTGTTTTGTCAATTTCAGGGAACTTTGGCCGGAGACAAGAATGAGATTTTATTTTCTGAATTCAACATTAACTACAACAATGAGCCTTTGATGTATAGGAAAGGAACTGTACTAATATGGCAGAAGGTAAAAGCATTTTAGCTGCATGCCTAGCACTCACATTACTTGTATCATGGTGGTCTTCTGGCTCCTGTTGGCCGATGATGTCCACCTCCATTACCCATGTGTTAAATTTTCAAACAGGCACCTTTGTGCTTTTTCTCACGCTAGGGAGGAGCCACCCATAAACATCTGCAAAACTACCTCATTATTCTCATTAGATCCCACCTTGCATCTCCTTTGGCATGGTGCCTACAAACAAATGGACAATAATTAAGCTGTGTGTGCTGAGACCACTGCCTGCTGTGTTGACCAATATTATCTATTTCCTTGTACTCCCCTGTCAGTCTGTCTGTAGGCATATGTTGTCCCTTGTTGTATTCTTAGATTGTAAGTTCTTTGGCGCAGGGACCATCTTTTTGTTTGCTGTTTGTACAGCACCTAGCACACGGTAGTCCTGGCCCATGATTGGGGCTCCTAGGTGATACAATATTATCATCTGCAGTTCACAAACCACAATATAATCCCCCCCCCCCCAGTGTTTCTTTACCTCAGATTCTGTGGCTATGATTGTCTACATATAGATGTATTCCAGATACGAAAAAGGGGGCTGGGGGTTGAACAGTGGGTGTTCTTTTGAGGTGTTATAGGTAAATCTGTGCCTAACTGAATATGAAAACTGATGTCTGAAATCTGACTCATTTATAAAATATCTGTGTGACTGTTTATGAATGCATCTACTGATTATCATTTGTGTGTATACATGTGTTTTAGAAGTCAGCCTTGCAAAAGTCTAACTTGCCTAACGTTTACCCTTTTCATGTGTGAGTAAGATACAATTTGCCTCTGTCATTATGATGTACCCAATACGATATGGTGAGACACTCCTTAAAGTTATTTACTTACTTATTTAATCAAGAGATAGGTGTTTGGCTTAGAGTGAACAGCTCACCTGCACCTTGCCCATCTGTGTTTTTTTCCTTGCTGAACCCGCTCGTCTCATAGGCTAAAAAACTACAGACGTGGAAACCGAATGAAAAATGAATCCTGAATTACCATGAAAATCATCAGTATAGCATTAATTAATGACACTCTTGTAACCTGATCCATTCAGTATCAAACACTGTAAATCTGTGACCCGCGTAGCATCAGTTTAGACTGGAAAAAAGTTTCAGGATGACTTATTTTTGGTGTCTGAGTGACACCATATGTCTAGATTTGCAGTGCTGATATAATTGAAAACCGTCATGAGGCAGAGGGGACAGTGGTGTTGTCTTATTGATATGTAAACAAGACAAAACCAAAAATGTATGAAACCTTCAGAGCCCTTTTATAAATACATTCATGTGTCAACTATATTTGCAGGTTGATGAAGTCACTACAAAAAGAATAAAACTGCCAAAGGAAACTGAAGAGAAGGAAGTTGAAGTGACACGGACCAGGGCAAAGGCTGTTCCATTACACTGTGACATCATTGGGGACCAGTTCTGGGAGAAGTACCCTGAAATCCTAGCTGATAGCTGAACGTCTGCGTTTGAGTTCTTGTTCAAATAACAGTAAACAACTTACTCTGTATGAGCTTCTAGGAAGGGACTGTGGGATGGGGCAGAACTTGGATAATTTAACTGTGTAATTTGGCATCCAGGTACGAGTGATACTGTCTTAGAAACAGAGTACCTTTGGCTGTAATGCAGACATGTCTGTCCGCAGAAACTAAAATCATGTTATTACTAGACGGTAAGAACGTTGATATCAATGACTAAATTAATGCTTGTAAATGCATATTTGCATTGACATATAACAATGTCACGTATTTATGGAGTTCAATGACAAAAATTCCTTAGTAGCTGGCATCTCAGGCCCATATCAAGGATAAACAAACTGGTCTGGCAATTTGCTGTAACAAATTTTAAGAGTTTTGCTCATGTGTAAATTACTTTTGTACTTTTGTAAAGTTGCAGAAATGTAATTCTTTTCCTTCTATTCCCGTGCATAGTCTTCAGACTTTACTGTCACTGTGACTTTACGAGTTCTTAGTGAATGTGTCGAATGGCCAAACCGTAGTAATAAAGTTCTCATAGACTTGCAGTGTGATAGGAGGTATATGTAGGTCATGCTCTCGTTTTTCTGTTCCATGGGAAACTATCTGGCCTTTGCTGTCCATCACTGTGGAAACTAGCACTGCAGAGCAAGAGAGTTCCTGTTTCTTATGGTATGGAAGTTGGGAAAGGGTTATGTTTTTTCTTCTGGTTGATCCATGAAGTAGTATTGATGAGAGTGCCTACTAGAGGAGAAAACAGAGAGGAATCTTGATGGGATGGATGGGAAGAGACTGCTTGGCTGAATGTGTACCTGAAGCAGGTTGGGGGCCTGGCCCGCACACAACTGAACTGTTTTGGTTAGAGGAATCCTTGTTACCAAAACAGTGAAATCGGTGCAAGCCCTAGCGTGGACAGTTATATTGGTATGTTTTGGGGAATAAGGTATACTGCTTTAAGCACTTTTACATAGGGATGTATACAAGCTGTCACATTAGGGATTGTACCATGTTCAATATACTGGTTTCAAAATGACAGACTGACTTGTCAGAGAGACAAGGTGGGTGAGGTAATTTCTTTTATTGGACTAACTTCTTTTGGTGAAAGATGAGCTTTGGAGTTTACACAGAGGAGTTCTTTAGGTCTGGCTAAACTGTGTTGACAAGCCCTGGGTAAAGTAGAGTTCATGGTTAGCAGTCTAGGCCTGCACATAAATAATGAAATACTGCACTGTGCATTTTTTAAACTATTTATTCCAAACTTGTTTGAAAAGCTCTAATAAAAGTTTATTGAGCCAAGGTGTTTTATTACTATGGCCATTTCATTCTCTGCCCCCACTCCTGTTGATGTGGTAAGTCAAGATGAAAAGAAAATGTATAGAAGCCAGGTGGATAATAATTCAGTGTATGAAGACAGTGAATTATAATCTCATTTTCTTTCTGTGTCATATGGGTACAGCTAATATGAAACGGAAAGCCTGAGGGACTGGGGAGTGGGACAGCACATTCATTCTGAATTAATCCTTTCCCCAAAGTTTTCTTCCTACCAGCCTGTGCCTTCTGTACTTTCTCTTTTAAGATATAAACTTCACCGGACCCCAGAATGTCTCGTGTTGATATCAAGCAACTGACATCTAGATCTTTTCTTAAGATGCTGAATTAATCTTGAACAAAAACTAGTAACATTTGGATATTCTGCTTTGGAATAAGGTAGAAAGATAATTTTTTGGAGACTGTGGCTCCAGCTGATAAAGCCCTGTGACATGTGGATGATGAATATTATGTCTTCAGAGCACTTTACAAGCAGTTACCAATCCTCAGACTCTTGTGCAGCAGGGAAACACTGTTCCTGCCACAGAGGGGTAGAAATGGTGGGCCAGAGATGGCCTTTCACAAGTCACCTTGTTCTGAGTGGTGCCGAACAAAATAATGCCAAGGGGAGTAAATGGAAGATGCAAGTGCTGAGCACCTCCAGAAACCAGGCCGTAACTGCCTGAAGTTGATTATCTGGAACTAGAGGCCACAGTGAAACGCAGGACCGGGCAGGATTGGAATCAGTTCGTGTCAAAGGGGCAGGGCTGGGTTGGCCCCATGCAGGCAGTTTCCCTGGGCCCTGTTTAGGGGAGAGACTTTCTCCTGTTCTGTATTATTGCCATAAACTGGACAGCTGACCTTGGGGAGCAGGGGGAGCTGCGCTAGTCTGTATGCAGCTAAACGGGAGTCGTGGGGCGGGCCCGGGACAGCTTATGCCCGAAGAAATGGGTTGGTCTTTAAGGCGCCGCAGGACCCCCGGTTTCCCGGGGACGGACGGAGTGTGCCCGGCGCTGGAGGAAAGGCTCAGCCGGGAGCGGAGCTCGCCTAGTGCAGAGAACAGCTGAGTCCTGCGGCCCCGCCCCGCCCCGCGAGCAGGCAGGGAAGGCTCGGAGCCAATCAGCGGCCGGGTCACCCCTCCGGCGCGGGCCGAGGCGGAGCCTGCTTAGCTTGCGGCGGGGAGGGAGCGAGGGAGGGCGGCCCCTGGCGGCCGGCATGGAGCGCGAGGACGCGGAAGCGGCGCGCGGGGGGCCTGGGAGCCGCCGCTCGGGCCCCGATCCGGACCCGGACCCGGCGGGGGAGCGCGCGCTCAGCCCCAGCCGCCTGGACGTGCGCTCGGCCCGCTTCGACCCGCTGCTGGCGCTGTACTCGGCCCGCACGCCGCTGCCCGTGCCCGGCGCGCCCTGCTTCAACAACCTGGCCGAGTACGAGAGCTTCCAGCGCGGCCTGCGCCGCCCGCCCGCCCGCAGCCGCGCCCGCCCCGCGCGCCGCCCGCCCGCCG
>ML686011.1:226451-324875 GCA_007922175.1 Pelusios castaneus
GTCCGCTGTGTGTTTGAAAAATGCATCAGATGTGATCCTGGGCGGCCGTTGGTAAGTGAGAACCAGAGTGCCGCAGGGCTCTGCCTGTTTCTCTGCAGTGGACTAAGCCGACTCCCCCTTTGGATGGTGTCGTGGCCAGTACACAGCAGGCCGGGGCCGGGGCCGGGAATACGGTGCTGGGGCTTTTGGAGACATGACGTTACACAGTAGATCAGAGCTGGAGGGAGCTGTGATATCAGCGGAGACGTGAACTATAATTACTGTTTCTTTTATAAATGAATACACGCAGTTAGAGGAACAATATTGTAGTCTTCTGAGCAGAAAGTGCTCAGTTTGGGCACTTGTACCAAATCACATTCCTGTCGTGCTGTGTAAGTTCAAGCACAGCAAAGATATACATTGTGCGTGTTTAGTGGAGTTAGAGCGGCATTTTTATTACTATAAAAGCTTTCATGCTCTTTTTTTCATTTAGTTCCTGGTTTTTGTTTTGTTTTGTTTTAATAAAGACCAAAATGTTCACAATTTTGGGGTCAGGTTTCATAAGGAGCTACATGATTGAGTAAATTTCCTAAGCAGTATTCTTATTAATAGTGATGCAGAATCTTGTGCTGTTTTGGGTTGTGAAATTTCCCTCTGAATGTTAATGGAAATTGCGTGGCAAATTCATGGCTCCAGCAGTCTAGTGAGCTTGCCAGCTGTAATTCACCATTGGAGCCGCTTCACCAGTGGGCGTGCAGGTGACAGCTGCCGTGCAGACCACTGCATTGCTGTGGAGCTGCTCCCTAGGTGAATTGCTGTCCCGGTGTGTAGACAAACTGTATTTTGTGGCAGGTACGTTAGGCATTTTCCCCTGACTCTGCTTTCTCAGTAATGGCTGTTCACGAAGACTAAAACAAGTGCTGTTCTGCAGCTGAACAAATTCTCATTCAGGTCTCATTCTCCTTTCCCTTCTATCTCAAGGAACCAAGTATACTATACCTTTGGTAGATAAATGCTGTGCAGCACGGTCCACTTAATTAACCACTGTGAGATGTATCATGGTGGGCAGAGTACCGTGCTGGAGATTGCTGGCCACTAAGGCTCAGCTGAAACAAAAAGCTGGGAGTCAATTACACACTGATTCAATCCAGTTAATCAAAGGTCTTCTAATGATCTGTTGTTTCAAGGTTTCTTGTGACTTAATCATGACACGTTTCTATATGGAATGTGCATCCTGACTGTTCTCGGCAGGGACACAACGTGGCTTGCCCTGTGCAGCGTTCCTGGTAAACTCTTTTTATCTAAACGTTCAGATTAAGTGGATGCTTTTCAGATGTAGCAAAATTGTGTCCTGTCCTCACTTGATCAGGCTGTTTCAGCTGTTGGTAGTGTGCATGGGACCTTTGTACACCACGATTTGTTATCCCACTGTAAAGAGCGGTTCGCTGCTTTGGGGCTTACCCAAAATAGAGGTTTGCTGCTTTGGACATTACCATTGGCTAAAAGCAGTATGTTGTAATAATTCTGGACTTCCATTTTATTTTATTATAAAACCATGTCATTCCAAGCAGGTTCGGTAGTACTTCTAGAAAGAACCCCTCTGGATTTTTGTGTGTGTTCTGTATGAAAGGTACTTCACAGGTGGTGTTTCTTTTCTGTTCTAGTTCATGAAGGCAGCCCACTTGGGGAGCTACATCGTTGTGTCCGAGATGGTGTAAAAGTCAATGTCCACATCCGAACTTTCAAGGGGTTGCGAGGAGTCTGCACGGGGTTTTTGGTTGCGTTTGACAAATTCTGGAATATGGTAATTATCATTCTGCTCAGTGACTTATTGCCTTTGCATTGGAAACATCAAAACCGACAAACAATTTTGCCCTTGCACTGAAATCTAGGGTGTCAGATCTATATTGCACCATCTCACCTGTTGCAAAACAGGTATCTGTATGAGACAATTATCAGAAGTGGTCATAGGTGGAAGGGGGGGACTGTGGAGAGTCCTTGCACTGTTTCCCAAGTTCCTGCTACCGAACACAGGGAGCTGGAACGTAAGAGAGAACTTTGGATATTCCTGTTTTGTCTGCAGGATCTAGGTATGGTGTGTTGGGAACGACTTCCAGGGCTTTCCTCAAAACAGTTTTTCTTGCGTATCTTGCCCTCCCAATCATTTTCCTTCGTTGGCCTTCTGAATCTCTCATAATTGTTTTCCCCAGAAGACTGATTTTTTTTTCCCATTTGATGTTACTCATCAAACTACTGTCTTTTCCATATGCCACATTCTTCTTCTGCATATACCATGGAGCAGGAGTGGTATTTCACTCAGTTCCTCTTCCCACAGTTCTCGCCTTGGAACCGTGTTTGTAACTAAGGCCAGCTTTTGGGCCTTAGCCATTTTCTTTAGCTGGGCCTGCGTTCCCAGCTAGTGCTCAGGCTCAAAGAGTTCAGCAAGCAGGCCTGCCCTTGTTAGGAGAGATGAGGTCTGCTCCTAAAGTTCATCTCAGCTTGAAGAATGTGGAGCCTTGCCCTGTCCCTTCCAACAGGCTCCTGATCCCGGGCTCTTAAAGAAACAGTAATGGGATTTCCTCCCAAACACTATCTATTCCTGCAACCACTTCCTCTCTACCAATATCTCCTAGTCTTTGTATGTAACAGCCCTCTCAAAATCTTAAAGGGCAACACCACTCGGAGAATGGGCTGACCCGAAGGTCCCACTACCCTGTAAAGGGGACAGATGCCATGTCACAGTTCTACAAAAGCCGAGTTAGGCAAGGTTGCCCCAAGGTTTTGAGAAGGAGATTGGACGGAGGGAAGGCAGCCGTCAAAGGGTTTTGAGCCCTGAAAGTGCGGGAAGGTTGGAAATAGAGGGGAAAAATAGAGTAATCCTGGAGTAGAAAACACAAGGGTTTGTGTGTGAGGATAATGGGGGGAATTTGGGAGTAATGGAGAAGCAGATTAGGCACAACAGCTCCTTTATTTTTATACCTAAATATAACTGAGTGTCTTGGACATAAAGGAACAAACTCCTAAATAATGCATGTTCCTAGATGGTCCTTGTGTTTAAAACTTTAACATGAACTTTTTCCTTTCCGTCTTCTTTCAGGCTCTGACTGACGTGGATGAGACATACAGAAAACCTGTACTGGGCAAAGCATTCTACACTGAACCTCAGCTGACTCTTACCAGGGTAAATAGCATTCTGCCTGCTTATTAACTGGCTTTCTCTGCCTTATTTTAGGTAGTAGTTGCCACTGCCGTCAGTTTGATTTTTCAGTTTGATTGAGCGGTCAATGAAGACTCACTCATACGAGCCAGAATTCGACTCTAACTCCAGCCCGGTAAGAAGAGTAGAGCAGAGTCAAAGGGACGGCATTTCCCTTTGACTCAGTGCAGTGGAGCCACGGAGGTAAGCGGGCATCAGGAACTCGAAGGGAGAAGGGCAGGTTATTTTACGTAGCTTGCATATCTCCCTTCGAATGCCTCTGTCTCTTGTAGTACTATGAAGGTGCCCCGCTCGTGTCCCCCTCTGGAGGTCAATTGTTGCTCTTTCCCCAAGGCTCCGAAGGAGGGTGTTTGCCAGCAGCAGCAAAAGTAAAACTGAAGAGGCAGAATAGACACACGTGAAAAACAAGGAGGGCAGAGGGTGGGCCGGGACGTATCGAATGTTGTCGCTTTGCATCTGCTCAAAAAACTGACTAAGCCTCAGCAGAGGAGTAGAAAAACCGTTTTTCTCCCAACTTCAGCGTTGTTACATATTCAGATAAATGACTCTTTATAAATCACTTCTATTGGTTTTGGCCTGTTCATCTCCCAAAACAGCTCTCTTCTGAAGTTCCTTTCATGAGACAAAGGATCTGTTGTTCTCCCTGTAGGAAGACCTGGCATATCAAGGCCTCATATCACAGTTTTTGTCCCTGGGTTGAGGAGGAGAGGGTGGGGGGTATCTTTGGAACTAGCTGATGTTTTGGGGGTGGAGGGTGATTTAGGGGTCATTGAACCACATGCTGACTCCTGTCTTCCCTGCCCTAATGTTGAACACCGCCTCCATGGCCGTTTCGCCCTTGCAAAACCAAACTCTCTGCTACTCGCGAGTTGCCAAAGGCACCGTTGCGTGCTGAGTCTGGCAAAGCTGTATGTGTGAGAGACCCATTCGCCTCATTCCCTGGTCTGACCCTGTCCAAAATCGAATACTCCACCAGCTGTGCCATGGCTTCCGATTCTGGGCCAGATACTCAGCACTTCATTTAAAAATGGAGAATGAGGAGCCTCTGTGAATGTGGTCTCTTCCCTTCATGTTCCCTTGCAGCTGTTTGACAGACTCAAACTGCAGGAGTCCTTGACAAAGACAGAAGCCGACTCAAAGACTGCAGCAGAGGAGCCAGCCCTGCCAGATGAGTCTCAGCCCCTGGGACCGAAGGGCAGGTCAGGACGGGGGAGAGCAGAGGAAGAATGTGGAATGCAGAAACGGTTGGGTGGAACTGGAGAACAGAAGATAACAAGTGACCACCTGCACCTGGAAGTCAGGAATGAGGCTGCCCTGCCGAGCAGGACTGCCCAGACGGAGGGCACTAGTGTGTGGGGTGCTAATGCAAAAGGCCAGCCACGGAAAAAACGGAGACCCAAAGTGGATTATCAGCAGGTGTTCACACGCCACATAAACCAGATATTTATCCGAGGAGAGAATGTCTTGCTTGTCCATTTATCACATTGACTTGGCTGAGCCTCGGTGAATGTATTTAACGCACAGCATGAATTGCTGCTACAGCTCTGCGCCACTTAGCATTGTCGTGAAGTACTGGAACTCTTTCCCCTCCTTCATTCGGAACAGGAGAGGGGAAACAGACGTGAGTTTCTCAGAGGTTGCTGCACCTTGAACTAGCTGCCAGATCAGCCTCACTAGCCTCCATCAGGGGCTGATGTAGTATTAGTTAGTAATTTCAAGTCTGGCAGGGAGTCTCTCTTGTATCTTAATGTGCAAGGGAATTGACAGCCCACGCCAAAGAAGGACAACAGCAGTGTTGTTGGCCATTCGTTTCCCGTTGTGGCAGGAACAGCTCTATAAACGCAGCCCAGTCCGGACCTGCAGCACCCTCTGATGCCCAAGCCTGCCTCTTGAACAGAGACTGAACATCGAGGTGGTTCATTATGTCTAAATGAGCCTTTGAAGATCTCTTCCTCCACAAAAAAAGCCCTCTCTCTATCAGGATTTGAACTGTCTCGAATGGCAAACTTCTGCTCTTAACACTCGCCATGCTTTCTCCTCGCCTGCCACCCAGCAGTTAATATAGTCAAGACTACAACTTTCTTACTTGTAGTTTCTGTTTGAGACGCATACTCCAGTCTTTTGTATTCCCTATCCATTGGCCATATAGTATAACAGTGAAATGTGAGAATATGTACTTTTCTCGTCAGATTTTAAAAACAATAGCTTGTGCTTAGCACAGTTGTACTGTATGTAAGAGCCTTTGAAGTTCCCTCTCTTGAAACAAGAAATGACTGTTCCCAAGTTCTGATGGAACCAAAAATCATAGTGATTCTTTTCCAGATAGTATCTGTGTGAATTATGCTCTCTAATTCCAATTGAATTGAACAGCAGAACATAAAAATTAAAGTGGAGCCTCAGCAAATTGGTGATTTAATTTCATCAGAGCTCTCGCCCTCCTATCTAAATCACTGAAGAGGAGCTTTAAACCACTGTTCACCAACAGCTGTTTGGAAATTCCTAGAGTCTAAGGCCAGCAGGGACCATTAGATCATCTATTCCAGTGGTTTTCAACCCAGGTCTGCAGACCAAGATTTCCAGAGGGGTCCACACTTCCATTTGACATTTTTAGGGGTCCTCAAATAAAATAAAAGTTGAAAACTTCTGATCTACTGACTTCCCACAATATGATGCAAAAATTAGGGGGGTGGAGGTGGTAAATAATGAAGAGTATGAGTCACGGGGTATAAGAAAATAAGCCTTTTAACATGGCTAAGCCTAAATGTATACATCTAGGAATAGAGACTATACATCATACTTCCAGAACGGTAGACTCTCCTGGGAAGCGGTGGCTTTGAAAAAGATTTGGGGGTCATGGCGGATAACCTAAACATGAGCTCCTAATGTGATGCTGTGGCCAAAAGAGCTAATGCTGGGATGCATAAAGGAGTGTCTTGAGTAGAAGCAGAGAGAGGGGTGGGTTGGTTTATTTTTCTCCTCTGTATTTTGCTCTGGTTTGACCACAGCTGGTGCAAACAATACAGGAAGGGTATTGAGGAGGGTTCAGCAAAAAGCCATGAGAATAATTAAAGATTTTAAAACATGCCAGATAGTGATAGATATAAAGAGTTTGATATATTTAGCTTAACAAAGAGAAGTTAAAGGAGTGACTTGTTTACAGTCTGAGTGTTTACACGGGGAACAAATATTAATAGTGAGCTATTTGGTCTAGCACAGAAAGGTATAACTTGATCCAGTGGCTGGAAGCTGAAGCTAGACTAATTCAAACTGAAATACGGCGTACATTTTTAACAGTGAGAGTAATTAACCATTGGAACAATTGACCAAGTTCTGTAGTGGATTCCCATCATTGGCCATTTTTAAATCAAGAATGGATGTCTTACTAAAAGATCTGCTCTAGCAGTTATGCTGGGGTGGTTCTGTGGCCTGTGTCCTAAGGAGATTAGATGATTACCAGTGGTCCCTGCTGGCCTGGACATCTGTGAATCTGTCCATTGTATTTCACTCATGCATTCCTGTATTGAGCCCTGCTATCTGATGCTGCAGAGTAGCTCCTCTACTGAAGATGAGGATTAGGACCATCCAGCATTCTGATGGGAGAACAACTTCTTAATTCTGTATAATGTGCAGCATGATGCAATAGGAAGTGCAAGTCCTAGGTTGGGCTGGTTATACAAGGCCTTAGAGGGATAACGGCTGAGAAAAGTGGTGTCGATTAGAGATACATCTGATACACATGTCATTTAGCAGCAGATTCTGGATGCTGAAAGCAGCCTTTTGTCGGGGAGCTATTTGAAACTTCTGGGTAGACATTTCAAACAAAGCACTCAAACGGGCGTGGATGGCTGATGGGAATTCTGGGTTGCTAGGTCAGATTCAGTGGGAGATGGTAAAGAATGAAATTGAAATGGAATCTAATCTGTCACTGAAGACTATAGTAGGAATAAAACATTCAACAAGATCATGAAAACTTATTTTGAAGAGTGAATTACTGTAACAACATATAATTAAGCATAGCTTTATTACTACAATCCCCTTCTACTGCCTGAGCTGAGGCTTCGGCCACAGAAAATGCTTCCTTAGTCTCAAGCTGTATCCATCCCTCCTTTGAGCTATCCTTTCCCTTGTTCTTAAAAAGCCTTCTATTGACCCTTCCACCTGGCTGCGTTCTTTTCTAAAATCTTGGAGCAGAATTCTTATTTTCATATTTCCCCTTGGTTCACTCAGCCTTTCCAGTTTGGCTTTTTGTCAGTTCACGTTACTGAGAGCGAGCGAGCTTTTAAAAGTTATTAAATTGTTGCTTGAGGTTGCAGTCAAAGATGTTACTTCTGTTCTTGACTTTTCCGCGTCTTTTGTCACTGACTTCTTTCTTTCATTGCCTCAATTTGTTTTTCTGACTCTGCACTCAAATGGTTTTCTTATCTGGTTTTGGTTTTTAGAGTTTCCTGAGACAACTATTTCTCTGCTTCTTATCCTTTCTCAGCCCAGAGGGCTCTGTTCTTGGTCATCTACTTTCTTTCTTCTAACTCACTTGCTGGGTGCCATGATCTCCGCACCAGCCCAACCAGGGGGTAACATTCTGTTGTGGTGTTGCTTCTTTTTTCTCGGGCATCTATAATTCTTTCTACCCTCCTTGATTCCATTTCCATTTGGACTAAAGCCACTTGCCTTAAATTAGATGTGCCCAAGATGCATGGACATGCTGGTTGCGTTGTGTAGTTTTTTTTAATCCAGTCTTCAAGATAGACAACGATTCACAAAGGTGTGTGTTCTGGTGTGTCAAATTTTATTACACGAAACAAAATCCTCTAAACTGCCTTTGAAGAAGGTTCATGAAAGTCTGGCAAATATTAGAAATGGTTCTAAAAATACTCAGAAAATACGGAATCTGTGAAATCATTTGTCAGCTGTTTCCGTCCTGTCACATTATATCAAGTACGTTGTAATCTCTTACCTCTTTATTGGCAACACAATACAAGGGGGAAAATAGTACTAGCTTACTCTTTTTTGAATTGATCTCTAAAGCTGAGCCTTATTCCCACTGGGATCAGAACTGTTAGCTACAGTAATATCTGTACACGGACGCTGTTTGCAGAATTCCAGCACGGTTTCACTAGGAGGTTTAAATATAGTTGTAGGTGCTCTGGTTCTGGTTCTGTTTGGAGACTAAGCAAGAATGGTTTGCAGAGTTTTCCGGCCATAAGTTGATGTCAGCTGCCTCTTAAATGTGGCTCTGCATGAGAATAAATAGAACCAGCTGTAATAGAAAGTGTAAAATATTTGTTCCTCTTCTAAACTGATTAGCCTGTCTTTAGATGGCTGGCTAAACGGTTTCATTGTTATCTCCTGCCAGGCATTTTGTCCTGGGTGTCGAATCTATTCATTCTCCCTCATGGCCAGTTTCACTATTTCTAAGTGTGGGCTTCCCATGTGCAAATTTTGCAGGTAGGTGCTGAGGATCAGTAGGCAAACGGCTCTAGACAGAGACATGGGCTCTTCTTGGATCTCCTACCTTCTTGCAGAGCAGTTGGGTAAAGCTTTCTAAACTCCATCTTTGGGGAGAATTCGTAGCTGGGATTGTTCTTTGACTGTCAAGTGAACTGCGTCTTTTTTGTTTATTTTTGTTTTGTTATGAAAGAGATGTATTTCACCTTTTCTGTCTACTTTCCAAGGAATAATATACTGTGGAGTGATTTTGTCCAAAAATAAACCAAGATGAATTGAAGACCTGAAGTCAGTGGAATACAAAGTGTCTTTAGCAACCAAAATGATCTTCAATTCATGCTTGGATTCTGTGAGGTGTGCTTCTGGGTCCATGGCGTACACTGCAGTAGTTTAGAGACAGATATGGTTATGTTCCTGAGAAGGCAATGTCTAAGCCAAACATCTCAGCATTCTCAAAATGTGCAGATAGAAAATTCTTTAGGAAACCACTGGAGAGCTGTCTCAGAGAGAAGAAATATTTCCCTTACATAGTCAGTGGAAAAGCCATTTCAGACCATCCTACAAAAGGGAAATGCTCTTTTCAAGGCTTCAGTTCTTCCCAGATCTCCAGAGCTCGATGGGATCTATTGCAGAGAAAACAAGAAGCAAAGCAGTTTCACAAGTAAGCAAACAAAAATCATGCCTGGCTCTTTCTGCTCCACATTCCCCTACCAACCAGAGCCCTTGGGGAACCGGCTCATTCAGTTTGCAGCCATTTATGCCTTTACATTAGACACCTGGGTTCTAGACAGAGCCCTGTGTAAACCTGCCTCCCGTCAGCATCCTAGGGATAAACAGTTCTTGCATGAGAAGATTCTTGAGAAGTGCAACAGTGTTGCTTAATCTTCAGAGATCCACCAAGCCACATCTTATCTTGGTGTTTGGATGCCTGCAACAGGATGGCAGATTCTAAGACCCATGCAGCCAGCATCCTGGGTCATCCTGTTTTCGGGTACTCGAACCATGCAGAACACAGCAATGTAATTGTTGCTGAGGTCAGATCAGCTGTGTCCAGTTAACTTCAGAGTGGAAGCAGGGACAGACAGAGGCACTTCAGGGAAATCTTCAAACTGCCAAACACGAGGAAAGCGCTGAAGGTGAGGTTTGTCTTCCTTTTTGTTATCAAAAATGTCAAACCCTGGAGGGGTAAGTCTGGACTTCAGGGAATGATTGTGCATGCTCTGTTCAGAACAGTTAGTTACAAAGCCTTAATGAAAATGGCACTCAAACTGCTTCAGCCAATGTCTCTTGTCATCAGTGACATTATATCAGCATGCCCTTCTGTCTGGGAAGCCTGTGCTGTGCGTTCCATGCCTACAAAATGGTCCTAGGATTAGAACATCCTTTAAGTAAACACTTTTTCATAGGTCACAAGGTTTCATTCTCCTCTTTCTGTCCTAACTCTGCATACATCAAAAGAAAAATAGTATCAGATGGATGTAAGCAAAGCTGTTGAAACTTACGTGGAATGAACAAGTGTCTTCAGAGAGTCCACAGCTGTCTGTGCCATATATCACAAATGGGGGGAAAGGGCCTTTAAGTCATCAGTTGTCTTATGGCTGAAACTACGCAGTGAAAAATCTTATCAAGCTAAGCACCTATTCTTTCTGCAATATTATTGCCGATCAGAGTAGATTGACATCAGCATTGTGGACAGGAAAATCTCAGGACAACTGTGAAGAGATTGGCAAAGTATCCCATAGCCTCCATCCATATGGACACTGTGCAATTAATGTACAGGGTTTGGGGGCTGGATACTGATTTTCATGGGTGGGTACTACATGTAGTAACACTCTGCACCCACATGTGCTAGGAAATGGTAAAGTGAGGTGTGAGTATGGGGGAGAGAGACATTTCCTAGCCTGACAACTATTTTTCTTCTCTAAATGGCCAGAATCACTCTTTTCTAACCCCTCCGGATGTCAGTATAATTTGGCCAACATTGGACAGTTTGTGCTCTGTGGACAACATGGGACGTGTTCAGGGAACAGATGCTCAGCTACAAGACTTCCATGACATTAGTTCTCTGCATGTTTTACAGCATACACCGGGCTGGCTGTGTCCCTTAGAATACTATCTGCTAACTGACATGTTGGATCCTGCCTCCAAAATTTGCAGAGGAAACCCACTGCAAAAAGAAAAATCAGATAAGCAAATTTGTCTTTCTGCACTAGAGACAGACTGGAGTCTTGGTGATTCTTTCTGTCCTAGGGACGGAGGAAGAAGGACTGCTCTAATAGGGGAATATCAGAGATGGCTTGTCTCATGTTTACAAGCCCTTTTAGATGTCACTATAAGTGCTCTTGCTCTCAGTTGACAGAAAGCCTGTCAAGGAAGGAGAAATGCCTTCTGATGTTCCTGGGTAGCTATTTATTTTATTAGCATCTAGCTGCACAGCATACAGTGGAATGACTTAGCTGAAGAAAATGAGTACACCTGAGACTTTCAGTCAGCCTTGTATTCGTTTAGAATGAGAAGTAGTTTGCTCAGTTTGTATAAAAACATATCCATCCATCCTTCCTCAGACGATTGGAGCTCTCCCTCAGGAAAGAAATGAAAGCTGCACCTACTCCTTTAGCAATTGCTTCCGATTTTCTCTGCTTCAGAGCAAGGTGCAGCTGTGTCATCGTATCTTTTACTGGACAGACCCACTTGAAGTTTAGAAATGGAGAGAAATGCTCAACTTATTTCAACCTAAAATGGGCATTATTCGGGGAGCTGACAGGCTGACGGTGCTTGTATCAAGCATAGCTGCATGGGTTGGGACTCGCTAATCAGTTACCACGATATAAAGCTGTAGAAGTGAAGCACGTGCCCACACCACGATCTAATGGACGGAGCAGAGGACTGGAGGTAAGGAAGTGCCAGGTTCTAATCCCACTGCTGCTATTAACCGACTGCATGGCTGGTGCAAGTTACTTTAACCCTTCTGCTTTCCACATCAGTAAAACGAAGGCAATCCTTCCCTATTTCACAGGTTCGCTCTGTATGATGCTAAATATTCCTAAAGCCAGATATACAGCTCATCTGTCCTCTTCAGACACCTGACCAAGAGCCTTGTGTTTCGGCACATTAAAGATGTTCAGATACCAGCTGTAACATTTTGGTCTTGAAATTACTTGTTTACAAGGTATACCTGGAGTGACTGCAAATATCTGTTTCACAACTGGACTATCATGATCTGGTCAAATGGTGATAAAGAAATGTGTAACTTGCTCATAATTATCTTTCTCTGTCTTCCTAAACATGTAGTTTCTAGGCATGAATTTGCTGATATGACTAACAAGGAATTCATTCTCTAGCTAGAGATACGTGTATGGGAATGCTAAAACTGCAAAGCAATAAATTATCTGTGTAACGCTGGTTGTTTCAAGGGGATTTCTTTGGTGTTCTGTTAACCTGTGTATCGACTCATGAAGTGGCTTCTACCTTAGGGATTAGAGCAGAAGACTGGTTGGTAACAGAGACCACTTGTGCATAGGCAACGAGTGGCTTGGTGGAGGGAGGTGTAAAAAAAATAAAATAAAAGTTGGGATTGTGTCCATAAATAAAGGAACCAGTCTGGAACAGAAATTTCTCACAGCCTCCTGTTGCAGGTGCAACATAGCAGGGGTGGCCTAACCTCCATCTGGCTGTTGCTGGGATTTGGTCTTTGCCTTGCCCGGCCTTGTCACTGGGTGCGTCTACACAGGCAGTTTAGGTCGACTTAAGGACCCTTAAGTCGACCTAAATTACTCCATGTCTACACCTGACTTTCATTAAGTCAACTTAAGAAATTCCTCAAGTCTAATTAATGAAAGCTTAAGTCGACCTAATAACAACCGCCCATGAGGTCGACTTAAGGACGTTGTGGACGGGGGTAACCCTCAAGTTGACTTTATTAAGTCGACTTAGAGGCCGTTAGGTCGACTTAACAAAGTGGACTAAGTTGTCTTAACTTTGTCAACTGAGTCCACTTAGTTAAGTCGACTTAATAAGGTCAGCGGTAAGTCGACTTAAAGCCGACCTCATTAAATCGACTTAACTTTTTCTAATGTAGACATAGCCGTTGATTTGTGGTGTTCGCTTCCAGTTGTCACTGAGGTGCTTTGCATGTCCAACCACTGCCCGAAACACTTGCTCTGAATTCTGGGTGCCTGACCTCAACTTCTGATGTCCTTTGTATTTATCTGTTACTTACTATCCCAAACAGCTTATCCTTTCAGCTTCCTCAGAGATCTCTCTCTCTGGTATTTATTACTCGGAAGAAGAGGATGTAGGTCTAGCCAAGTCTCTCTTCGTAATACTAGCAGTTCCTTACATGTTTGAGCAGTTGGTCTTCACGCTTTTCAGTCCCTGAAACCTTTTCCCTTGGTCAGAGACACACAGAATAGGCCGGATGAGGTTTTAGTATCTGTGATGGGTGTGCAAACCTCAGTGGCTTAGAAAGGGATAATGAGCGTATGTGGACTCAGTCATCCGTTACGTTGCACCTGCAATTGGAGTCTGTGAGAAAGGCCTAATGTAGGGCAGGGTTGGAAGGGGTCCAGGTAGACAGTCCTTGGCTTCTTAGTAAAGGGTCCTTGGACTGGAACCCAGAGGAGAGTGAAGGCTGAGGTTCCCCAACCAGCCTGCTGAGTAAGGTGGAGCACAACTGTCCTTGGCTATGTCTACACTTACTAAAGTTTAGTTCAAATTAGTTATTTCAAATGAACTAATTCGAACTAATTTTAGTTCGAATTAACTTAATTCGAACTAGCAAAGTTTAGTTCAAACTAAGCAAGTGCCATTCATGGCACTTGCTTAGTTTGAATTAGCGAATTGCATTGAGTTCAATGGGTCCGTTAGTTCGAAATAAGCAATTAGTTCGAACTAACATGGCCACATTGGCTAATTCAAACTAACTAGTTCGAATTAACCCTTAGTTCGAATAGCACATTGGAATTTATTACTCTGAATTAAGGAAGCCCTTCATTCGAACTAATGAAAGCCTAGTGTAGCCATGGCTTAAGTTAGTTCAAATTAAGGAAGCTTAATTTGAACTAACTTGCCAGTGTAGACACAGCCCTTGATACTAAGGGTGAGGAATGGTGATTTTGGACTTGGGCCGAAGCCCAACTCTAGGTTGGAAGACTGTTTGTTGGACTGCTGATTTACCCTGGTGGAGGTGGTACTCTATATTTTCCAGCTGGAGGACCGAGTCGGTGTAGAGATCAGAAAGGCTTGCCACAGCATGGGAGCCTGTTATGCCATGCCTAGCCACAAAGGGACAGATCAACTAGTGAGTCCCGCTCTGAAAGGTATTAGCAGAAAAAGTAGGTAGCTGATTTACAGCCTTGTCCATGAGTCGAGTTGGGGAAAAGAGGCAGTACTCAGAGTCTCTTCTTAGTCATAGAGCTGCTTCTGCAAAAAGCACTCAGCAGCAGGGTACTTTAATGTGCCGTCAGTAGGTTTCAGAGTCAACACTCAGTGGCTCTGAATTGGCCAGTAAATAATTAGAGCTATGGGGCTGGAACCTCTTCTGGTGGTGGTGATGGGCCTCACTCCACTCTAGTCAGTGGAGGCTCATTTTTCTGCCATAGACTCCGTAAGACACCAGCAGCTCAGGTCATGTTCAGAAGGGTTTCTTCATTACAGAGGCTGGAAACCTAAGCTTTCATTCAAAAATAAAGTAATAAGTCTTTAGAGCTTGCTGGGCACTCCACGAGAAGGGCTGCTCTCTCAACCTGTCGGTGCTTTATCGCTTTCCCCTTTGCTTTGTGCAATGTGCAGCACATAATGGATGGTTTTAATATAACAGCCCATATCACCCCTAAATCTCTTTCCTGGGTTAGTCATTTCTGCTGGTCTCTGCTTTCCAACTCGCAAGCTGAATAGCTGGAGATCACGTTTAATTTGCTTGCCTGTTTCGCTCTCACTGGAGCCGCAACGGCAACTCGTCCGTTGTTTTATTGTGTCATTAGGAATGGTAGCTGTTTCTGGACACCCACGTAATGCAGGTCAGCTGCAGTGCTGTTTCTCATCGATATAGCTCAGATCCAGTGGTAGAGGTGGCCATGTGTGTTTTATCACCTCCTGTAACAGTCCCATACTTCACAACCGACTCCTGGGTCTGGCTGTAACACCATGCCCCTGCACGTTTCTATTTGTGCTAACAGTCCCATACTTCACAACCGACTCCTGGGTCTGGCTGTAACACCATGCCCCTGCACGTTTCTATTTGTGCCGTTCCCCCGTAGGTAGAGTGAGGCTGGATGGCTCAGATGCAGGTTGTAGTTCAAACCTAGCCCATGGTAGCAAAGCTCTGCGAGCTGTTCAGAGGGCTGTGTGGCATAATGGTCTCAGTTCAGTTTGCAGTGGGACAGGCTTCCCCAAGCCACAAACCATCATGGCAGTTGGCCCCATCCGTGGTCCGTGAGTGGGTTAAAGACTAAGCCCTACAGCGATCCATACAAAGCAGGTGGAGGCGGGGGCAGAATGAGGAGCCGGATCTCGCTCGTGCCAGTATTGTACCTATTCTCTAGGTAAACAGGATGTCAGTCTCCAGCATTTTCAGCCTGCTATCGGCCAAATGCACAAAGGGAGAGTTTGCAAGAAAGCATCCTTTGAAATACAGCTCCTTAGTTTGTTCTTTCCTCACTGAAAAGTTTGAGCACTTTGCTCCTTTGGGGTCAGATAACGTGGTGATAGGAATGGGCGTAGAACAGAACAGCATTGACTTTATTGCGTATTGCACCTGTGCTCTGATGGAGGAATAAATTCCTCAATGGACCATCCTCTGAATGGGAGAGTGAACTAAATTCAAGGTGATTATAAGGAGGGAAAATGCTTTGCTTTCTGGCCTTTTCACACCAGTACAAGGTCTGGCTTCAGCTGAACCTTAAATCACGTTCTGTACTTAGCTTCAACTGCACAGTCCCTGTCCATTTGTCTCCCTTCCCATCCCCTCTTGGGAGAGAAAATCTTGAACTTTTTCTATAGATTTATTACAAGAAACGACTTTTCAGCCTTTTCATTCCCCACTAGGTGGCACTGAGTTAAAGAGAAAGCCCAACACCAGCCTGGCTGGGGAGTTTTCCTTGGTCCCAAGTGCAGTAGCCATTTAGTGCTGAATACTTACAAGCCCCGTCTGAGGCAATGAAAGACGCACGGTACAAGTGGCAACATTGATCATTTCTTATCAAGGCCGAGTATATTTAATCTGAGGTCCTGGGAAGCCAGCTGTGCAGACGAGGCCAGTCTGAGGACAGTGTGCGCTGCCTGCAGACGGTGGCTATCGTTTGTTAAGCACGTTACCTTTTACAAACTGCACGTACTTGCTTCTAGAACAAGAAGGTGCTGGGCCGGCCCTTGTGCCCCATTCAATGTGACTTCTTCTCAGGCTGCATCTAATTTAATCCAGCACAAATGCATAACACTCCTGCCCATCACTGGCTGCCCCATAACCTCGGCTCTGCTAGTGGGAGTTGGAACAGGTCACAGGTTGGGCCAGATCAAATCAGAGATCATGGATCAAGATGTTAATCGAGATGGCTCTGATGGCTGAGCTGGCCTAGACACCATCCTAGAAATCACTGGAAAGAGCTTCATGTTCTCGAATGGCTGTAACCTGCTTGGGAGACGCACTCTGCAGGTCTGTGACCAGATCCTGGAGAGAGGCTCTCACCTTCAGGTCACAGGGTCACCTCCAATCCAGGTTAGGCCTGATCCCACTCTTCCATCAAGCAGTATTCTCCACTCGGGCCTGGAGCACACGCCCTCTCGTATCAATGAAGCCTAAAACTATCTTTGCAGAGGCGCTCAAAGGGAAAATCAAGAGATCATTTGGCCCGAGCTGAGTCTCCATTTTGATTAGTCTCAGTTCAGCCGGTTTCACCCTCTTCCTGTTGTAGAAATACAGCACCGCTTCACTTAGACCCACTCACACTACACCTTTGAAGACTTTAGTCCGGGGGTAGGCAACCCCTGGCACATGTGCCATCAGTGGCACCCAAGCCCATTCGGAGAGGCACAGGGCACCCTCTGTGGCACCACAAAAATTGCCATTCCTGCCACTAAAAGCCACTCTGGGCGGCTTCTTTCGGGGGTGGCTGGGCCATGGGAGTCCCTTCCAGGAGCCACCTGGAGCAGCTCCTCTCCACGGCATGCTGCTGTCAAAAGGAGCCACTCTGGGCAGCTTCTTTCTGTGGCATGTCTGAGGACCCCCATCCCCAGGCATGCTGCTGAGAGGAGTCGCTGCAGGCGGCTTTTTTCTGCAAGCGGCTCCTTTCAGCAGCATGCCTGGGTAGCTACCTCCCACTCCAGCTGTGTTTGCGACTGAATTTTTAGGCTCCTCCTGCTTTTTTTCGGCCAAGAGGCCCACTGGCACTGAATGGCTGATGGTCAGGGAGGAGGGTTGGCAAAGGTTGCTGATCCCTGCTTTAGTCATTACTAACATGAGAACTTCCCTCCAAGGAACCTGGCGTTATTCCCCTGAGAAGACCCTTTCGTGTCTGGCAGCCTCTTAGCAGTTGATTTTGTTCCTATTCCAAAAATCAGGAGCATGCATTATAAAATCTGATCCTAGGGCTGGCTGGTTTTTATCCACTGCCAGGATTTCTTGTGCTTTATTTCACCATGCTGCTAACATGAGGGGAATCTCTCTTTTCCCCAACGCCAGGTACCAGCAATTGTGCTAGCGAGGGCTCCTTCCCTGAGTGAATAACTCTACTTTGAGTATGACCTCATGGGCGTGACCTTGAAAAATCAACACATCGCACTAATTGTCTGATCGGGACCCTCTATCATGTTGTCTACCAAGCGGGATGGTGAGTTTTGTTACCTTAATTCTTTGACAGTCTTTTAAAACAGACTAGACCACTGTCAACTAATCTCTTCTACTTCACGGCTTCTAGCATCTCTGTCTGCCAGAGCCACACAACTCCCCCGCTCTCACCAAATGTACCAGTTACAGCAGACTGCCAGGCACACACCTTTCTCCAGATATTGCACCCCTTCCATGAAACAGATCAGCTGCACCTGGCAGACGTATACACCTTCCATCAGCATCGTCCATCAGAGCAGGCACAGGCACCTTCCTGGCCTGCTAACCAGACAGTTCTGGTGCTCTGCTGCCTTCCAAGGGAGGCCAATGCACTGATTTGTAACATCTGGAGCACAGAAGGGTCAAGCTGCTAGTTAACTTTGAAATGTCCCATTTCTTTTACTCACAACCTAAACATTCATTGCCTGGAAGATTGGGAGAACGGACAGCAATACTTTTGGGACTCTCGTTGGGGTGAGTTCATAGTTAAACCTCCAGGAGCTATGGATCAATGAAGTGCATTTAGAAGCACATCCCATTTGATCTCTTTTTTTCTGTGCACACAGTTGTTTCTTCATTCACTGTTTTCCCACTCGTGTTAATACCCTTTCCCAGGCATTTGGCTGGAAGTAGGCACAATGTCTCTGTGAACAGATTCTGTGCACACTAGATGGCATTACAACCTACTGTGTAAATTTCAGATTCAGTACTTAGTCAAAAATCAACCCGCAGTGGTTCTTTAGAAGTTCTCCTGGTCACCTGACTGTTGCAATATTTTAGAGCCTTTCCATGGTGTTAATGAATGGCTTCCATGAAATACGATTCTCTAGATATTCACACAGACACACTCTCTCTAGCTCTTTGTGCAAATACGTTACTGGCATCTTTGTCTTCTTCATGGAAGGTACTGGTGTGAATTTTAGAAGCAAATGTCCTGGGTCTATCTTGAATCTGCATCACACATAGTACAATTGATACGTCAGTGGAAATAGAGCACGTGGCCTGGTGCGCTAGAAAGAGATGGGTGGAAGTGCAAGATATCTCCCCCAAAATACGACAAAGAGATTAAACCCCTTCTTTGGACTCATCTATGTGCTAGCTCTGGGCCTTTGCCTTTAAAATGCATTAACTTGTGCACTAAAATGCAGTTCTAATGTTTGTCATCCCTCAGTGACGCCTTAGAAAAAGTGCTCCACTTGCAAGTAAGATCATGTTTATTTGCCAGGCCAACAACCTCAACCTGGGATCTGAAGATCAAGCTGGGTTTATTTCTCTGTCTGCATAGTGTAGTAGAGACGCTATACCCTCGGTTGCAGTTCTGACCATGGAGTGGCTCTCTCCAACTGAAATTCTGGTATAGAATTTTGTTGAAGACACACAAGAATCAAGCCCAACTCGCCCCCTCATCACCGTGGTGGCTCCTGCCATGCTAACGGGTCAGAGTAGTGCATATACTGGTTTATAAATTATTTGTAGCACAGTCGTTCCTGGTCAATGGAGCTATATCCATTTACTGTCAGAGGATCTGGCCCTAGATCCACTGGGCCCATATCTAGCAGTGTGCAGTAAGAGGAGCTCCACTGACGTCAATGGAGCTACAACAGGAATCAAAGGTGTTCGGCTGATTAAAAGTACTGTCTGCCCAGGATGCTATTTGTCATGCACTGAAATTCATGCATGCACATATCTGTATTAGAAAAACAGATCCGGACTGGCTTAAGAAATTCAAACCAGAGACCAATTTCCTTACTAAAATCTTTTCCCTTATCCAGAGCAGGGATTTCACAGGGCAAGGCTCCGAACAGTGGAAGAGCCTGCAAAACACAGGAGAGGCTGCGTACAGGCATGCTGAAGGAGCTAAAAGCCACTTTCCTGGTGTCTCGGAGTTCAACCCCTTACACTATCCCACCAGGAGCTTCGTGTGCAAATCAAAAATATGGGGAAGGGTTTGGTAACCCCCTGCAATCACCAACATTTTGTAAAAAGACTAATTGCCAAGCATACACATGTGGGACCATTAGTAATTCTATAGCTATGCAAATTAAACCAGTGATGTATGATTTATAGCTTTAATAATGTTCTGAAGGCTCTTACATTTTAATCACTTGCAACATCCTTTTTAATATTCAATTACTTTATTAACTAATTAGGTCACTTGCCGAAAAAGCACATAATGCTGGTGCTATTTTAATATCAGCTGTGCATCACGAAAATCTTTGAAATGTTGTAAATGGTTTATTTATTTTAAACAGATCCTGAAGATAATTAATAAACTGGGTATGAAAAAGGGCCAGAAACCACAACAGCAGTGTCCATAGATTCATTCACTTTATCAAACTTTAATCAGGTGCAGAATGCAGATGAACCTGGCCAGGGAAGCACTTTCCTAGGAGATTCATATTCAGCTGAGGAATAAGCTTCAAACTCTGTATGGTTCATTATATGTACACCTAGCACTTTCCGTATGAATTTCGCCTCGACTACAGAAAGCTGCACAGGTTACTAATTTTGCAGCAGCTGAATGTTGAAAAAGATTTAGGGGAATCTAAGCTCACTGTTTCCAGCCCTCCTTTTTGTATCCTTGTATCCAGTGAAAGCCTGGCGTCTTTCTTACATGGTACATCTTACTTGTGTTGCCTGGGGGCTTTCAAATTGAAGTAAAAACATTCCCAGGGAACAAAGACACTGACATTTTTGAAAATAGGATGTGGGTCACGTTTTCAAAAGTATCTAAGAACTTAGGAGCATGTTTCATTGAAAGTCATCACCCTCCTCACTAGCTTTCAGCGTTGGAGCTGAAACTCCCCACTTGCTGGGTGGCCTGACCGGCTGGGACAGCTCCTTGTATCCCACCACGGGAAGGGGGTCCAATAAAAGGCAGTGATCTGATTTTGGTTTTCAGAATGTAGGATCAATAACGGGTGCGGAAAAATTGGAGTCATTCTAGCAATAACTGTGGTCTAAATAATCAGGAATAACAGGGCTCCCTCACGTATGTTGCGGGAGGGAGATAGGAGAGGGTTATCTGTAGTCATTTCAGGTGACCCACAACAGGCAAACGTGGGTCATGATATCCTGGCTCCTAAGTACTGCACCCCTCATTCAGGCCAAGCTTTTATACATACGCACACACCCCAGGCCCACAAAAATAACATCTTAAAGGGCTAGAAAATTGTCATGAACCAGGAGAAGAGAAGAATCTGAATTGATAGCAGAGACCCAGAGCTGAAACGTTCACACACCACCTACTGGCAGAATTTAACTCTGCAAACAAGCTCACCAGCTAAAACGGCGACTTTATTCCTTTTTTTCTCCTGGCTCCTAAGGTATCGCTCAAGGAATGGAAGTGCTATTTCTCTGACAGACCAAGTTTAGCTTCAGTCCTATGAATGTGCAGTTATTAGTAGCACCAAGCAGCAGATCTGTGGCAGATCCATACAGCTTTACTTCTCTTTTTTGCTTCTTGCTCACGAAAGCCATGACTTCAAGGGAGAAAGAAAGCCGTGCATAGACGAATGTCACTGCGATCACTCCGACTTTAGTCACAGCAAAAACTGCTATTTGTGGGAGAGGTGCAAAAATCCAGATTTCTTTTCCCATTTCACTCCAAGCAGACAGTTTCACTATGAACGACTTTGTGAGCCAGAACCGCCTGTGTTTTACTCTCAGCTCCAGTGTGCACTCAAGGCAAGGCAGCCGCTGCCTTACCTTCCCTCATCGGCAAAACATAAAAACACATCCCTATCGCATAGAGGGGGCATGGCTATTGGTTAGCGCTTGAAGGCCCAATTTAGTCACACACAGGAAGTTGGCACACAGAGGATCTATGCAAGGCAGAGCACTGGGTGCCTGAAACAATCTTCTTCCTGCTCAGAATCCCACCACAGCATTTTAGGATGCAAAGCTAGCACAGGACATCCACCACGCTCCCCTTTTCCCACCATGGATTAGTACAGCAGCACACAGTGCTACGTATGCTGGATGCAGCGGTGGAGGTCAGGGATTTTAGTACTACAACCACTTACACCTCCAGTTCCTGCACCCTTCTTTTCAGAGGAAAAGAGGCCGAGTCTCTGAAACCTGCTTGCATGCGGTTATTTCACCCTCTGAACATATGGTCATCGTTCCACTTCGAAACCTGCAATTCTCTGTCAAATAGGTCTGTTTGATCACATTCCTGTAATTCACTCATATGATGCATTCCTAGGGCTCCTAACTCATTTGTGCTGAAAAAACAACTCCCAGCTTTGTAGAACAGGGAGTTATATCAGACCGAGACAGCAGAGTGTGGAGCTTCAACTCAAAGCTCACTGGTGCTCAGCATACAACCGGGACCAGGAGAAATAAGGAAAGCAAAATGCAATCGAAACTATCGCCGATGCTTGTGACTTGCGGCACCATTTCCCTGCAGTTCAAAGAATGGAAGCAGGAGTCCTGTTCTCAGGCCCAGACACTGGTACCAGAGAGCGGATTGTTAGCCACGCCAATTCGATTCAATGTGACAGTGACACTTCACAGCACATTGCATCCAATCTCATTTGAAGCTGACAAAGATTGTTTCTGCTTTATATCTATTGGTTTATTAATGGACTACCGCCTCTTAAGCAGATGCATATTCATTAGATAGCCAGCTGTTAGGAGGTTCCCAGATGTCAAATGTAGCTCTGTCTTGGAATGTAATTTTTTTCCCCCTTATCATGAAGCAAAGTAATTGAAGCCCTATTAAAGAACCAGTTAATTACTAAACCGGTACCTTATGGCACAAGGTTTTTTTTTTATAGTTTAAATCTGCAAACTCTTGGGGACTGCTAAAAATTGTTTAAAAAGCAGCAATAAATGGTCCTGTACCTGTTATAGAGCACATATACACGGAACTAAAAGGTGAAGAGTTCTAGCAACTGGAAATATTTATCGCTACTATGAGTGTAAAAAATTCTGATTTACATTCATCAAGGAAGACTCTCAATCTAGTCAAAGGCTCCTTTCTACTAAAATCTTCCATTCGGTATCGTTTCCCTTATGGTTTTCCTCCTATCACAGGAACAGCATTACAAAAATCTAGACTGTTTTCTTCAATTTACTTGGAACTTTTAGATGTCTAAAAAGAAGCAAATCTCTTGCATCACATAGGGCTTGCCACCTCCCTGGTGAGCCAACTGTTTTTGAAACATTACAGGGGGAAAGAAACCCACACAAACCCAAGAACACCTTTATTAATGTTTGTTCTAGGTCAGCTCTGACTCTTAAAAGTGCCAGGGGAAAATTGTTCACACCGATTCAGGATAATGTGGTCCTGATCCAAACAGAGCAGGCGTCATACCATTCCATGGCAGAGACCCTAATGAATGTTTACTACAGAAGTTCTCATCCTGTTCCATAATAGGACCTCTCTCCCATTCAACAACAGAAGGGGGTAAAACTGTGTCACATTCCCCTCATGTCTGTTTACAACCCCCCAGGTTTAATAGATAGTTCATAGTTATCTAGAAATATTTAATATTTATTTTCTTCTTGTACTCTTATTCCTTACCCTTCTATATTCGAATACCCGGGCACTGGGAGTCTGCCTTTCCTGCTTACTATTCCATCCGAAGTCAATCCTCAAAGGAATCTAACTCACTGGTCACTGATAGAGTACGAATATCTTAGTAGTCCAAAAATATTCCTCTCTGCCCCTATCAGTGCAAACTGACATTACTAGTTCTGTGATGTCTAAAATGGAAAAGCATTAACCTGACCACACCGTAAAGCAATTTTCTCTACCTGTGGTCCTAACTCCTTAATTTATTAGCTCTGAAGAAAATGTACACATTTATTTTCCACTATTTTTGCAAGGAAGTCCTTTTTCACTTTGGTTTATAGTTCATTTCACTTCCAGGTTCTCAGAATTGCAGTGCTGGGGACCCAAGACTTCAAAGAAATTATATTTAACAAGTTTCCATTGGAATGTTAAAAAATGGAAACTAATCTTGGTCACACAAAGGCTTAATTTTGGGCCACTTTTGAGGGGTGACCCTTGAAAACATCTACTCCCCTGTAGACTACAATGTCCCCCGCCTCCACAAATACAGTGAAACAATTGATCAGCACCAGATATGCAGCTCATATAGATAGAGCCCTGCACGGATACAAATATGTGGATCCGTATCTGATCTGCATCTGCAAGAAGTGGTCTGCGGATATCCGCGTTGTATCTGCAGATGCGGATATCCGCGGATTTGCAGGACTCTACATATCGAAGTTGTTATAAATAGTTAACACATACACACAATCTGCAGAAGCAAGCGCCTTCAGGAGCAAAGACTAGGAGAATAAAAGGCTTCAGATGTTCCTTATAGTGTTATTGCTGATATCACCTTGGGCATAGGGTGCTTGCCTACATTATGTAAACACTTCACTGCTAAACCCCTCCCCTACCTCCTTTAACAAGCCACATCAGACAGTTCTCAGCTGCAACAGATGCTGCTATAAATAATCCTGTTCCGCTGTTCTGAATGTTTTCTCTTTTGTGGAAAACCCTGAATGCTCGGGTTACCTGTGCTGCAGCTCTCCTTTGCAAGGCTCTCGGCACACACAAGAGGAAGACACATCTTTGTAAATGATCTACACACAGAGCCCGAGGTACAGGGCCAGAGTCTACTGCCCCCCACCCTTTGAAAATGGATGGAACTACTTGCAATGGAATTACCTCGGGACTAAGAAGCTATTCATTGTGAAGATGGCAGACTCTGGATGTCACTGCATGGTCAATGAAGGAGCAGGCAGAAGTTAACTCAATTTGAAAACTCCTGTAATCCTGACATGGGTACTATCATGGTTGCGACAGGATAAGGAAAGTTTCATAGCTGTATTTGATTGATTTTTTAACACCCATCCCGGTCTCTGGGTACTTTATCACCATTGAAAGTCATATAGAAATTAGGATCCTTGTATCACAATTTAGACTGTCTGTAAGCAGACAAAAAAAAGCCAGCTTCCCTGAACAGTATAACTAATCATCAGACCCACACTATCCTACCGTTTATGAGCATGTATAACGGAGCAGTCAGCCACAGGTAGGCTGTCACTCTAAATCCGCTTGGTGAGGAAAACTAGATCCAACTGCAAAGCTACTAGAAAAGTAGTACAGGCTTCCTGTGCGAGGATCATTTGTACTGCATAATCAGCTATCATTTCTACAAGTTCCAGCTCTAATTTTTATAAGATTAATTTATTCATGCATTTCCTAGAATATTTTCCTGAACTTTATGTTGCTCACACAAGTCAATGGTATTTAATAACGGTATTCTACACATTTCATATCCTGAAAATGGGCTGCTGGCACTTCTTAAATATACCGTCAATACCTTTTCTAAAACTTAGAAGATGGGTTTGTAGTTCTGATGGGTTTGGGTTTTGCCCTTTAAAGAGGAGGAAATGGCATCATTTCCTGCCTATCACTTCTACATTTACCCTCTGGCACCTCTTCAATCTCGAGACAGTCTTGGCTGTGTCTCTCTTCTATTGACAAGGACAGAAACCTAATTTTGCTAAGCTGCATCCAAGCACCAACTCTGACTACTGTCTGCATGTGTTCCTTTAGCCTGTGTCTCTACACTCTGCATATCCCATGGGCTGGGACCACGGTGCCTTTGAATAGTCCTGACTTATTCTGGACATTGCCCAAGCCAGGTAAATAATCCTCTCCATCCACTGCTTTGGGTTAAATATGGGTCACCTATGGACTACGCTCATTCTTAAAAGCAATATCAGCGTTGCAATTTTCAGGATGACAGGTGCTGCAACTTGGGGCCCCATCCCAGTGGATTAAAGGGAGCGATTCCCATCAACCTCAAAGAGCTCTGAATGCGGCCCTTCGAGGACAATTTGTGGCAGTCTGATGTGTCACTTTTTTCTGTTAAAATGTTTTAAGTGGACCTTGGCTGGCCTGAGCAGTGCAGATCTGTGCATAGGCCACTACATAGGCCTAGGCACCCTGAGACACACACTGGGCAGGCCAACTACATAGGCCTAGGCACACTGAGAAACAACGCAGGAAAACCCACTTCATGGACCATCCTCTCCAAGCACTTCATGGACCATCCTCTCCAAGCACTGCTTTGTACAATAGATGAGTGGCTTGAAGCTAAAAGTCTCTGCAGAATTTTGTCCTGATTTCTCCATTTGCACCTGTTCGCTAGTGCTTCTCAGAAATGCTGTGTTATTATAAACCCACTCATGAAATGGGAAGAGCTGCAGGTTCCATGTAAATAGTCGTATGAAAAAGTAGGTGGAACTCTGGGCCTCCCACCCTCGATCATGTCTCAAAGGTAAACATTTAGATCCTTCATATTTTGTCAATAATCTAAGGAACATAAAGAGGAAAACTGAAGTAAAAGCTACAGAAAGCCTATTTCAATGGATTGATAGAGTTCTTGAGGTTCCCAGACCAGGAAGATCCTGATTAGCAAAGCTGTTTCTCACAGGAAGGTCACTAACAGTGGTAAGAGTGGAAGATGTTTGCCCATCCAGTCACACCGAAGGCTGAAGAACCAACTCATCTCTACACCAATGATCCCCAAATTCTGGCTTGTCTAGAGACATATTCAAACCCCGTGATTTTATTATTAACCAATCCAAGTTAACAATCTGCTTTTACTTTATTAACCATCTGTAGCATACTTGGTCAGTGAAGCGTCCTTAGCATCGCTTTCTATTGTGGGGAGGCACCTAGGGCCCACCTCGCAGGATCCTCAGCATTAGGAACAGAACAGGCACCATGTATGTTCCTCCCTATTTACAGACAAAACAGAGTCCTGGGGCACTTTTAAAGACTAACAGACATCAGACACTTTGAAGTGGGATTTTCTCCCACGAAAGCTCATGCGATAAATAAATCTGTTAGTCTTTAAAAGTGCCCCAGGACTCTTTTGTTTGTCTGCAATAGACTAACACGGCTCCCCCTTTGGAACTTGTCTATTTACATATGTTATCTTGGGCTGATGCCTGCAGAGAAGTGCCCAGTCTGAGCACCACTTTGAACAATGACATTTTAATTCCATTAAAAAGAGGTGCACTTTTTCCTTGGGGAGCGCCTTTAATTGGAATACTCAAGAGTTCTTTCACCATTAAAGTGAGGGAGCCGTGATATTAGCCCATCTTTTTCATAACCGAGATTCTAATGCTAAGAATCAGTTCAGCATCCAGACTGTGGTCTAAGTACAGAGCTATCGCATCTATGAAGTGAACAGTGGTGGGTCTTTATGAACACACTGACCAAGATGGCTTCATTTGGATCTAGTAGAAAGTTAGACACGAAGCCTCGTGTAACAGGCCCGGTACAAGGCCTGAAGTCTCAGCTAAAATAACGGTCAAGCACTGCTGTTAGAAAGCACTTAGCAGAAATGGTGCTGTGAATGCTAGTGGACTCACAGGAACTGGCGCACACACATTGCTATGGAAGCATTAGATACAAAATACTCTCACAAGCACATTCCAGAAAGGTACCAGAACTTTCCAATATCCTGAAGATGACACGGGTTTACTGACCTCTCAATGACAACAATGGATAAAGATGTTTCGGTCGAACCAGCCAGTAAAAGGTGGTATCCTATCACATCAGAGGGCGATACACAACTCGTTTGTGTTCGTGTGCAAAGGAGGGTCTCTTGGTCCAGCTGAGGGGGAACAGAAAGTCCTGCCATTTTCTGACCTAGCCCACTGTAACAAGCATACATATGTTAGTGGTCTTGTAGAGTCTGTGGGATACTAGGCTGGTGCTGGTCTACAATAAACCTGGCCTGACGCATCTGTTACTGAAATGGATCTCTGGTCTCACTGGATTACCCAATAGTGGAGGGGTGTCTCGGTTATCTGCACAGAACTGGGACAGCTCACACTCGGAAAACACCCATCCAGCCAACAACCAACAGAACTGGCACCTTTCCAACCCACCGGCTACCAATACCTTAGGAAAAAGAGGCTTTATATTGGGGACCAAGAGTTACCCCCAGGGGAGTCAATGTGCAAAGATATCTGAGAAACCTAGGCAAGAACACAGTTTAAAAGACTGTCAGGCCTCATCCATAACTACCCACCAAAACTGGGTTGAAAGCACATCAATCAAAATAATCTGATCCCTCTGCCTTGCAATTCTGTCTTCCAACCAGTCTGAATCTCACCATCTGGCACAAGATAAGTTCTGAAGATGATTATTCCAATAAAGTTTAAAGGTTTCAAAATGGCAGCTGGAGAGAAGGAGATCTCTTTTGCTCATCCACTGAAGTCTGCCTTGATTACTTTGATGTAACAACACTTGAAAGCTCCTATTCTTTGAAACTAATTTAAACACATTGAATTGTTGAAAGATTAAAAACCACAGTCAGCTAATTACACTCACTCTCATCTCTTATTCAGCAAATGAATCACTTTTCATTACCACTTAGCTGAAGTACATGAATTTCTGCCTAATTAGAAATGTTGTAGATGGAGCATTAGCGAGGCTGGAGCGGGTCAGGATATCTTGCCTGCTTCATTTTTAATTCCTAACAGTAGAGCCAGATAGGAAAGGCTGGAGATAAGAAGTCATTAAACAAATTTAAATTATTTATAAAAATTACTTTGCCCAAATTATAATTATTTTTTTCCCCAAACACTCTCACAAACGTCAAACGGAATGAAAGGAAAAGCGGCCAAGCACTGATTTTAATGACCATTTTAATGTTATGTATAACAGAACATTGTGAATACAATGGAAACAAAGTTTTATCAATTTAATAATAAAAAAAGAAATCCAACATAAGAAAGGGGAGGTAATAAATTCCATACCTATAATATAGTGCTTAGTCTCAGTAATACACCCAGCTTGGGAGTAAGACTGTGTCTTTGCATTCCAGACTCAAGAATCATGATTCATGGGGTGAACTTCAAATGTAGAATTACAGCAGGAAAACAAAACCTTATTTAATTTCCTTTATTTTCATTAAATCAATAAAATCTTTGACTGCTACAGGTTTCCTTTATTTTTTTTTATATATATATATAGATATTTATTTATTTATATATATATTTATTTAACTCCTTTCTATTGGATTCCACCGCTAACACCATATTTACACCAAAAAGTCATCAAATGCTGTAGGAAATCTAAAATCCAATGCTCTTGGATTCACAAGGATTTAGAGACTTGTATCCACTTAAAAAACAATGTAGTGACCTCGTTACTTTTCTCTTTGTAAAGATGTAAAAAATTATTTTTACCTTTTGACTGCTGCTGACAGTGGAAACCAGTGGCCCCTCCAGGGGTACACGTGGCATAAAGCTGCCACCGAATAGAACTGCGCCAAGGTTCTATATGCTAGAACTTTCTGAAAGGAAACCATACAGCAGTTCTGGATGAAATTTCTCCCAATTCAGCACTAGATATTAATTAATAGCAGTAGAGGTATGAAAAGCCCCTGCACATCTATTCATGACCAAATCGCTTAAAGATGTTTTTACAATAAAAATTTGGGTGTGAGAGCAGTGTTGCTGGAACTTTAGCAAAAGTATATATGTACAATCCGGGTCCCTTTGAATTAGCCATTAGCACATATGTAAGCCATTTTTGGACAAAAATATATATTCTTATAAAAAACTGATCATTGTACTTGAGTGACTTCATATACGGACTCAGGGTGGTAGTACAAGGAATGGATCCAATTATGAGTAAGTGATTCAGGGAGAGAAAAATCAAGCTCTTCAAGAAAATAAAGAAAAGTATAAAATTAGATTCAAACATTTACCCAAGCCCCATCCAGACTCCTCACAAGTTTCAATGTTAAAATGTGTTCTTCCACCTACAAAGCCTTTTGATGATCTTTCTACAAAACAATGACCTATTAATTGCAAAAAGTCATCCAACTGATAAATCAGAAGAACCTTTCATCTCTCTGCTTGAACACTAGATGTTTCGGCATTTACAAAACAGGGTTTTGGTTCTTTATGTAGGCTCATTTTAATTAACGGATAAAAGGAAAAAAGTATCTATCAGCGTTCTCCATCCCCCTCCCATTTGTGCAGCTAAAAATCCTTCATTCAATCTGACCAATTCTTTACAATCTTTATTTGCTAAAACTGGCAAAATTTGCAAAGGCATCTTGCTTGGCTTGCACAGTTCCAGGAGTCACAGCAGAGGTCATAGCTATACTAGGTAACCCCATCCCCATTGTGCCCGTCAAACCCATTCCAGGAGCTGGCATCCCCATGTTCACATTCATTCCCATCATTCCCTGGTTCATCATAGGCGTGTTTCCCACAGAGGTCATACCCATGGTACCCGTCATTACATTGGGCATACCCATTCCTACAGGAATGGGCCCTCCCATCAATGAACTTGTTTGGGGTCGAACAGGCATCATGTTGGGCTGGGAGTTGAGGCTCACGGCTGCAAAATTTTGAGTCATCACATTCATAGGTTGTTGCATATCTGCAGAAACATAAGATGCAACGGCCTTTAGTTTAATCAAAATCCTGGGGCTAAACATGATGAGTTATAATCTACTTTTAAAAGTTATGTAACTATATTGCGACTTTTCAGTGAATAAAGACAAGGAAAGGGTTACGTTCTTGTTCACTAGGTAGTTAGCCAACCAAAAATGATGACTAGTTTCCACATCTCTTCCTTCTTCAGTTAAGTTCAGCAAAGCCTAAGAGGACATTTTATGATATTTCTCACATCCCAGCTAACTATTGCTAATAAACTGAGCTCTGAAGATGCATATTTGATGCCATCCATAGCAAGAGCTTAAAGAGATGAGGGAGACCTGAAGTCAAGAGCTGGGAATGATGCAAGCCCCCGAAGTCAGAGGCTCTTGGCTTCACAGCCTTGAAACATTCCCTGGCTCATTCTTCTGGATGTTAAGGTAACAGAGCTTCCAATGGTAACAGGCAACATAGCAAATAAAAAATAGGATAATGATTAAAATTAAGAAATAAAGTAATCTAGAAAAGGGGGTGGCTTTTTTGGTAGAGAGACATTGATAATATCTGTGTAGCATGTCATGCCGTGAAGCACTATTAAATCAATGGGATCACTTACTCTGTTGCTGAATCATTGTATTAAGCGATGGCTGCTGAGGTTTGGAAGGCTGCATACCAGGTACTAAATTGTCCAAACTGATATTTACACTGGGGTCTGACCAAGTGGATGGTAGAGTTTTGCTGGCATTTTTCTGGATCATTTCGGTGCTTGGATTATAAGGAGGGTTGGATTTCTGCAGGATAGTGTTAACATTTTGCAAAGGCTAGAAACAAAAGAAAAAAGGTGTTTTGTTTTTTTTAAATGATGCCATTCTCTCCCTAACACATCTATGGCTGCTGTGCCTAAGAAATAAACAGTTCCATCACGTCATGATGAAACACAACAGATGGCTGTTTATGTTTGCACATGAGACGTTAAAAAGCCAAGAAAATGATCTTCAGTTTTTATGAGATATGGAAGTTCAGCTCTTTCAAAGTAGTTTCCCCATCAGCTGGCATCCTGTTGGAAATGGTCAGGATGGTATTTCGTATAATAGCAATAAGCATTTTACATCAGTGCAGCATGTCATAAAATCAGAATTGCCTGGGGTCTCCCATATAAGGAGCCCATTCAATTCTGAGCTTGTTAAAAGGTATTTGAAGGTATTTACACAAGACTAAATGTTTCAACAGCCAATTACATTGCACTGAAGTAATCTCTCTGCACACTAAGGCAACACACAGATGGCAAGGACTGGTCATCAGCTGCCTGATGTTCTAGGCTGCACGCATTCTGTTGGGTGTAAGGTTCCAACTTTAAAACCTTCCCTCCCCTCAAAAGGATGGCAGAACATCTCGAATAAGAGTGACTGACTGACAAAGAAAGCATCCGAAAGATGGGGTGACAAGACGGTTTAAGCTTAAATCAGACTTGGACAAAACCATTCCAAAATCTTTTCTTCAGAGAGGAGCTAATCATTATGGGATTGTCTAACGGCAGCGTACCTGTGACCTTGACATGGGTAGACTGAGGCCCACGGCACTAGAGCTCATCATAGCAAAATTCACGCTTTGGGAAGAGGTCAGGGTTGCCTGTGAGGAGCCCATCAAATCAAAGGGGTCAGTAGAATTTGAGGCAGCTGGAGGATGCCCAAAACTTGGCTGTGAGCTGCTGAAGAGCTCTATAGCTGGCTGGGTGGTGCCACCAAAGAGCTCTCCTGTTGAAGCACTGGGACATGGAGAGGCTTGGTTGAAGGCACTCCAGTCGCCGAAGTCTCCATTCCCACTTGCTGCTGTACCTGGGGGCAAGGGAAGGAAAGGTAAAAGTCTTTGAAAGGCACAGAGCTAATGCTACATTTTGTGAACTGGAACAAATGAGAGCCGATTTGTGTCCGTCCAGATTAACATCTGCAGGTAGAACCTCCATCTGGACACCATTCCTTCTCATGAATATTCCAACAGTTTTAACCAGGTAGCAAAGGAAATATGAAACACCCACACAAAGACAAAAAGCTACATCTGATAATGCGTTACCTATGGACCTGGAACGAGCAGGATACAGGTTTCTTTCAACTAAGTTTGCAACATCCAACTGCTTCCAAATAGACACTAGAAGAGTGGATTTGTGATTCTGTCAAAAGCAAACTTCGAAGTTTCAGAATCAAATGGGCCAAAATGTAATCCAACTCTCCCATATTCCCAACAGAGCCATGATCCTACGGATCTCATACATCAGTCACTGTGCACAAGAGGCAAAACTCCATTGTCATAATGAAGCATACAAGAAAATAGCCATTTGTTCGAACTTTTTGATTACATATAATTAATAGTTTTTTGCACAACATAGGAACACTGAGTGGGATACCAACATAACTAAGAGCTTTCAAAACCGATTACCAGAGGATCCTTACCTCACTCAGTTGCCTGCCAACACCACAAATTTCTTCAAGGCTCTTAAGGTGCACAATGCTTTGATATGTACCTCTTTCAGATCACATGCCCCAATACTTTGATATAGACCAACAAACCCAGAATGTGACAGGACCCTTACTTCCATTTCCTTACTTTTATATAGACCAGTCTAACCATCAACATTAAAATAAGTTTCCTTCTCTTACAGAAGGAAAGTTACAAGCAACATCCTGGGTAACATTTTCTAGTGACAGTTACTTAGAATACCCCACAAACTGTGGTGGCTTTTTATTGTTTTGTTTTTAAGGGCTACAATCTTTTAGAGGGTTGGTTTTGGCCACTGGCCGGACAGATTTTTTGGCTAATGGAATACAGGTCTTCAATATCGTTCTTTTGGCACATGAAAGGCCCTGGACTGCTTCATTCACCACATGGATACACATCTTAGAGGGGTGTTTTCACCGGGTCTAAGAATCATGATATTCTCCTGCAGTTGTACCTCGTGATGAAGTTCTTACTCCACAAGCCAGGTCACGGCAGTAGGGAAAGAGCGCCGAACTGTAATGAATGATTACATGAACTCCAGCTCCCTCTGCATGAGCAAAGATTGAGATTTCACTGATTGCGAAGTCACTAGACTATGCGCCTGGCTAAGAGTTATGACCCACACACCTGGCTATTTCCACAAGCTGCATTTTGTCTAGTCAAAGGCAATGATAAGAATATTTTATATTCCATGTATATCTTTAAACACCCGTGCCCCTGTGTGTTCAAACTGTGTTTTAATTACACTTTAAGTGGGGGGAGAGGGGAGGAACAGAAGGAAAGGAGTGAGTTCGTTTACAAAATCCAAGCTCTACCAGCAGTTTTAATGCAAGAAACGGGCTAATGTTCATTAGCTCAGGGCCTTCCTAGAACATTTTGCTTTGATCCCCATTACAAAAGGGACCATACTGGAGTATTTCAATTAGTACTGCATATTAAAGATTTAAACCCATTTTAAGTATTCCTGATGGACAAGTAAATGCTGAATGTGCTGATTCTGTGTATTCGATGCACAGATCCGAACACACAATAAGAAAAGTGGGGGTAAGAAGAGACTGTTCGCCCCCCCTCCCCCCTTTCGGGAACTTGATCAAAGATGATTAATCCAGGAAGAAAGGATTACTAGAGGGGTTTATATTGTTAGAGAATGATTAATCATTTCACAAAGCTCCTGGCCCCTTGCACAACGGTGATCGGTAGAGATTAATCATGTTAATGCAGATAAAGGATTGTGTCATTTCAGTCACTATTCATACACAAATTATTTGCATAGTAGGCGGCTTTATACTTGTTAAAAGAACTTTATTTTGAATAAGTATCACAGTAAGGAAGCCTGTAAAATTAGGACAGTGCCATTTTTTCTTGCCAGTGGAAATATTAAAGATATGTTTAACCCACAGATGCCCAATACAGCTTTCCTAATGTAGCAAATAATGCAAGATTCACAGGGGCTGATGTGCAGCCAATTTGCCAAGTGGTGTACTAATCTGTCGCAGAAATGTCTTTCTTCATTCTGGATTTACGCCTCTAGTCCTTGCGGAGGCACAACTCGAGTTCAAATGACGCTTTTTTGGATTGTAGCGCCATGCTTTTTGGTCAACTGCAAATATATATATGTAGCGACATTGTTAAATTGGTCCTGCAAATAGATGAGCTCCCTCAACTTCTCCTCAAAGGCTGAACTCGGAAAAGCAGCAGTAAAAGGAAGTAGGGATCTTTAAGTGGTCAGCGTCAATACACTTTGCTAGCATAAGACTGTTCACTCTGGTTTGCTTATCTACTTTGTTCAGAGTGGTTTTAATACCACGAGCAACGCCGGCTCCATTTCCCTTGAGAAACCATCCCCCAGCATGGTATCTCATTGCTGATACAGTTTCTTTGTTAGAAGAAAAGGCTGCTCTTTTCACTCCTGTCCATATATTTCTTGTGCCATCATAAATAGTTTCCTTGCATTCAACTCCTCCCAGGAGTAGCAAACAAGCTGTCATTTTGCCAAGCAATAGAAGACCACTGGTCAGCTTCAGCCCACAGATACGTACAAACATCTTCTGCTGAGAACAGTGGAGCTATGGCAGAGCATCGAGGGCATAACTTCGTCCCAAATACATTTTCTCATATCAGTCCTTCCAGGGGTAACTTATATTCCACCTGGAGGTTTTGAAATCTTGACAATATCCCCTTTGACATCCGTCAGAACCAATAGACGTGTGTGTCTCCATTTACACTACACAAATGTTTTGTTACCCTTCGAAGACGAATGGGTTTTGCGGACATATTTAGGGATTGTCATTCTTCCAGCACAGGTGGGCTCCTATTCCTCCTTGCAAATCACCTTGCATTTTTGGTTGCATTGTTAAGACTTTTATAGTTAATTGTGTGTAGAGGAAAGTTGTCCTGAGGTAAAGTTCCAGCTGGCCAGTGTAGTTCTCAGTCTGAGCTTTTGACTAGGTCAACTTTCTTTTGTTACTTTGCTGCAGAATTTCCAACATACTAACATCCCCCTGTGACTCCACACAGCCTCCCAGTGCAGAGTGCTCTCATATTCCAGATAATTAAAGCTGTTAGGATAGTCCAGTCCCTAGACGGGATCCTGGCAGTACCCCAGCACAGTTTGATACATTTTTGTTGGTCATTGCTCTGCATTTAGAGCTTCAGTCTATGGCTGTGCTCATAAGTCAAGCAATATATTTTGTTTTTGAAGACAGATTACCAAATACATTTCTGAAATATTGCTGTCCTACCAAGTAATTATTTGTTTTATAGTGCTTACTTGTATCTGAAAAGAAGTTATAAACATTCGACTGGAAAGGTAAGATGAGGGCCTGCCTTTTTCATAGAAAAAAAGTTGTCAGATGACCTTACATAAAGCACTGGAAACATTTTGATGAATAGTGATTTGATTAGCTACATCAGTAACAGCCAAGAAAACAGGAAGTTTTCCAATGATTATGAAACACAAATACTGTCCGTTGGAGAACTCAGCATACTATTAAGACTTCAATTTAAAAAGTTCCTCCTCCCCATTTCCAATTATAAAAACACAAAGTGTGTTTACTGTGTAGAATTTTATTTTTGCTGTTTAATACAAGTTTTTCACCGACGTGCTATACCCACAAACTTGAAATATTGAATAAGTTGAGTAAATTTTAATATCTTGCTTTTCCACCCTAAAAGCCACATCTTATTTTGCTATGATTCAAGATAAACCATAATTCCAAATTATATGGAGTTTCACTTTCACTAAAACAAAGTTGTATCTGAAGCTCTCACTGGTACACTGTTTTATGAAATAAGGCCCTCACAAGTTTCAGAATCAACTATTAATTCTCTCAAAGATATCTTATGTGTTTATAGCAACCCTGCTAAAGGATGCTTCTGAGCAATGCTGGGTGCAGGCAAAGTGAGGTTCTAACCCACACCCATAAAGGAGTACAGAAGAATAATGTATCAGAGCCAGCAGCTGACCTCTATTTATCCTCAACCGTGTGAAAATACCCAGAGGAGACAAGAGCAGCTCTGAGGTGAGCATCTGGCATTCTTGGTCGAACTATACAACAAAAACCAGCCGCAGGAAAAGGGGAACAACTGTCAATAATGCCACAAAAGGGAAATTGGGTCTTCTCTAACGACAGCTTTTCAGTCAGTTAATTGTCCTACCTTGTGGTGAAGGCAAACTTGCTGAGGCAGCAGCAGAGCTAAAGTCAGCAAATCCTCCAAATGGGTCAGATGATCCACCTAAGAATGAGAGGAATCACAGAGTTCTTACAGGCGTATGGAGCGACACGCTGCTCAGTGAACTTTACTGGGACTTTCTGGAAGCTGCTTTCAGGCATTTCATTTTATTTCTAAACCCCTTGCATTTGGCAGTCAAGGTTTGTTGATTCTGTTGTGTAAGACTGCATCCTTTTTTTGTGGATTTATTACCACCACTTGTCTGTATTTATATGAACCTAGACAAATTGAATTATTCATACTGATGCAGCAAATCTAGCTGATCATGCTTTGCCATGTAGTTTGTGGGGAAAACAACAAAGATGCAAGTTCTGCTTCACAATTCATTCTAAAATAGTAATTTATACAGCTCATTGAAGCTTGAGAGATCAAAGTGACAAGAGATGGTGCCGATTTGGCATAAACAATGAAATAATGGAAGGATTGCAAAATTAAAACTTGGGAGGAAAAAATATCAAAATAAATACTTTGTTACTGTAGGAATCCTTAATTTATTATGCTGCTTACCATGAAAAATTAAAGGCTGTCTTATGTTTAGTTTTTATGTTACTGAAAGCATGAATGATTCTGCAGTGAGCTTGGTTTCAAGATTTCAAGGACAGAGTTTGCATTGGTGTTCATTTTTTATAAGTTTGCTTCCCTTCTAGAATAACAACATTAAAGTGCCAACTATGCATTTGTAAGCTGCTAGATAAATTATTAACTTTTGAATACAGTATTGTACTATGTTATAGTCAACCAAACCCGAAAAAACAGAAAAGGCTTTAATAATTACATTTGGGACAAAAGAAGAGGCAGAAGGCTAATTGCTTAGCCCAAAACACACTTTGCTTACACCCTCCACAGCCTTTAAATGGTCATTCTAATGGCCAGAAGTACCACAAAGTTGACCTTCTTTTTGTGTGTCCTTAAAGATGTCACCTCTGAACAATCACACCCATAGAAGTCGCAGCAGCAGTTCAATTACTGTGCTTTTAGTGTTATGTGTACATTATATAGGTTACATCACAGCTGCTTAGCCTGCAGTGCTTAGAAACTAGCCAGGTGGGACTGGAACATCTGTGCTGCACTCAAGCACCACCAGGGACAGCTTCCAACATCTGGTGCCATTTCTGAATTGTCTTATTGCTGCAAGACATTCTGCCCCATCTGCTGCTCTCAACTGGGTTAATTAAACTAGAACCATCTCCTTTCTAATAAACGGCAAGCAGTAATAAAAGATACAGTTCACTTTCTAATACACTGTATTTCTTTTTAATGTTATTTTCCTGTAGTCAATATCAGGAAGGGATGAGTGTTTTCACAGGGAAAATAGCAGCTACCTGCAGAAAGTGTATGATTTGGTATAAAGCAGCAAATAAAGAGAAAGTGAGGACCATGTCGTTGAATTCTCAGAGAAGGTTAATTCCACTGTAATCCCTGTACCACTCTTTTCAGAAAAGAGATTGAAATGTCCTAGCAAATGATATAGACCTGAAGAAAGAGAGTAGGATTTATATAAGATGATTGCTTTGTCTATTGTATTTTGAGAGAAAATCCTTGCACTGGATATAACATAAGAGTGACAGGGAGGTGGCAGTCAGTCAGTCAAATATCAAAGTTGAAACTAAGTGCCAAGATTAAACTTACTCGGTCCTCCGCAAAGGAAACATTTTCACTGTAATACTTCATATGACTCCCACTAAAGCGGATGAAGATTGATCTGTCTTTTTGTACAAAGAACATACAATATAGGGCCTGTGTTCTTATATTCAAACTACGGCCTCAAGATCAACTATAACCCATAGGCATAGCATTCACTAACCCCCTCACCATGAACCCAAAAGATGTAAGGGATTTCTGAATATTCTTCAGGTCTTTTACCTCCAAAAGGGTAGCCGTGTTAGTCTATTGCAGAAAAACAACAGAGTCCTGTGGCACTTTCAAAGACTAACAGATTTATTTATCTCATGAGCTTTCGTGGGAGGAAATCCCACTTTGTCAGATGCTTTGAAGATGGGAAATTTACAGAATAGGAGGAAATTAAATGCAGAGGAGTGTATGACACAGGATCAGGTCAGGCTGTAACAGCAAATCAAAATAGATGTTAGGATTCAAATACTAGGGACCAGCTCATAGAGGAAGGTGAGGTCAAATCACCTGTTGTAATGAGAGAAAAATCTGCAGTCCCTGTTTAACCCCAAGGCAACTGAGTCTAACTTGCATATAAATTCGAGTTCTCCAGTTTCTCTTTGAAGCTGTGATTTATTATTCATCTGTTTCAACACAGCTATTAGCAAGTCGTCAATGGAGTGAGTAGAGAGATTGAAGTGTTCCCCTATTGGTTTTTTAGTGTTGCGATTTGTGATGTCAGATTTGTGTCCATTGATTCTTTTGTGCAGAGACTGTCCTGTTTGTCCAATATATAAGGCAGAGGGGCATTTCCTGCACATGATGGCATAAATCCCATTGGTGGATGAGCAGGTGAATGAGCCCTGGATGGAGTAACTGACTTGATTAGGTCCTGTGATGGTGTCTTTAGTGTAGATATGAGGGCAAAGTTGGCAGCGTGGTCTGTTGCAGGGATATGTTCCTGCTTTAATGTTTCTGCTGTTTGATCTGTAGTTGCTGGCGAGTATCCGTTTAAGGTTGGGCGGCTGTCTGTAAGCGAGGAGAGGTCTGTCTCCCAAGGCTTGAGAGAGTGAGGGATCATCTTGTAGAATAGGTTGTAGATCTTTGATGATGTGCTGTAGGGGTCTGACTTGGGGGTTGTAGGTGGCGACCAATGGCGTTCTGTTTTCTTTCTTGGGCTTCTCCTGTAATAGCTGACTTCTGGGTACCCGTCTGGCTCTGTCAATCTGTTTCTTCACATCTGCAGGTGGGTACTGTAGTTTTAGGAATAGTTGATAGAGAGCCTGAAGGTGTCTGTCTCTGTCTAAAGGATCAGAGCAAATGTGGTTATATCTTAGGGCTTGACTATAGACAATGGATCATGTGGTGTATCTTGAATGAAAGCTTGAGGGATGTAGGTAACTATAGCGATTAGTAGGTTTTCGGTATAGGGTGGTCTTTATGTGCCCATCACTAATTTGCACTGTAGTGTCCAGAAAGTGGATCTCCTGTGTGGAGTATTCCAGGCTAAGTTTGATCATGGAGCGGAAATCTCTATTGAAATCTTCAAGGGCATCCTTACCGTGGATCCAGATGATGATGTCATCAATATAGCGTAAGTAAAGTAGAGGTGCTTTGGGATAAGACGTGAGGAAGCCTTGTTCTAAGTCGGCCATTAAGATGTTGGCATATTGTGGGGCCATGCGGTACCCATAGCAGTGCTGCTGACTTGAAGGTATAAATTATCTTCAAATCTGAAATGGTTGTGGGTGAGTACAAAATAATAAAGTTCAGCCACAAGTTTAGCTGTGGCATCATTCGGGATAGTTCTTTTAATGGCTTGTAATCCATCTTTGTGTGGGATGTTTGTGTAAAGAGCCTCTATGTCCATAGTGACCAGGATGGTATTTTCTGGAAGTTCACCAATGGATTGGATTTTTCTCGGGAAATCCGTGGTGTCTCTCAGATAGCTAGGCATGTTGATAGCATAGGGTCTGAGGAGAGAGTCCACAGAGCCAGATAATCCTGCTGTAAGCGTGCCAGTGCCTGAGATGATGGGGCGTCCAGGGTTTCCTTTTTTAATGTATTTTTGGTGGTAGACAGAATATCCCTGGTCAAGGTTCTGGCCGTGTGTCTGTCTTGATTTGTTCCTGTGTTGCTTTGGGGAGTTTCTTGAGTAGGTGGTGCAGTTCCTTTTGGTATTCCTCAAAGGGATCTGAGAGGAGTGGTTTGTAGAACGTTCTGTTGGACAGCTGTTTTATAAACCTCCTGATCGTAATCCGATTTATTCATGACGACGGTGCCTCCCTTGTCAGCCTCCTTAATAATAATGTCAAGAGTTGTTTCTGAAGCTCTGGAGGGAATTGCGCTCTGCATAGCTGAGGTTATGGTGTAAGGAATGTTGTTTGTCCACGATTTCAGCCTTTGCTCGGTGGCGGAAACAATCTATATAGAAGTCTAGTCTGTTGTTCCGACCCTCAGGAGGAGTCCACGTCTAATATTTTTTCTTGCAATGATGGGAGGAAGGTATCTGTAGGTCATTGCGTTCTACACTGGTGGCAGCAAAACATTCCTTGAGTCTGAGATGGCTAAAGTAGTTCTCCAGGTCACTGCAGAATTGTATCTTGTGTGCGCGGGTGGTGAGGCAGAAACAAAGTCCCCAAGATAGCAGAGATTCCTCTGCTGGAGTGTGTAGCATGAAAGATTAACAATGCTGTTGGGTGGGTTAAAGGTGCTGCTGTTGTCCCTTGTGGGGCATACGAGTTTAGACAGTTTGGTGTCTTTTTTCTTCTGTAAGAAAGCAAAGTGTATAGATCTATTTTTCTCTTTTTTGTGAAGTCCAGCCAGGTGGAAGAATGTGTTGGAGGCTGGTTTTGTAGGAGAGATTCCAGTGTTGAGAGTTCATTTCTAATTTTTTTCTGTTTGCTGTACAGGATGTTGATACAGTGATTTCTTCATTTCTGTGAGAGTTTATGGCACAATCTCTCACTGTAGTCTGTGTAATATGTCGATTGTAATGGATTCTTTACCTTCAGTCTGTTAGGTATAATGTCCAATTGTTTGCATTTGGAAAGGAAGATGATGTCTGTCTGGATCTGTGCGAGTTGTTTCATGAAGTTGATGGATTTCTACTTCAAACGGCTGTATTCAGTGCCTTCCACGTAGTCAGGCTCCAAAGGGGGAGCCGTGTTAGTCTACTGCAGAAAAACAACAGTGTCCTGTGGCACTTTTAAAGACTAACAGATTTATTTATCGCATGAGCTTCCATGGGAGAAAATCCCACTTCATCAGATGCTTTGGATATGGGAAACTTACAGGATGGGAAGAAATTAATGACATAGGATCAGGTCAGGCTGTCACAGCAAATCAAAAGAGGTGGTCATTCTTGCCAATTTTCCCTCTCTCATGTGCTTGTTTCATTTTCAGATTCAACACCAAGCTCAAGAAGGAAGAAGAAGAAGCTAGGCAGACAAAGCTAGCACCAAAAGCAGCTCTCAACAGAGGAAGCCACCGGCATAGGGTTAAACTCAGTCTCCAATAATCGTAAAATATAACTATTACTGCCCATGTGCCGCCATACACACGGCACTGTCTCATTGGACTGCCTTCTCTGTGCCAGTCTGTCTTTCCGCCTTCTGTAAACAGGATGTAACTTGGGCAATTTTAGTAATCTGTTCATCTCAAACCTCACCGATCCCTTTCCTGTACTGTGAGGTTTGCTCTGTATTCCCATGTCTCAGGAGAAACAGCACCGCAGCACCTACTATGCTGCAAAATACATATGGATGAAGAGTTCCTTAGCAAACGCCTCCACAGATCCTTGAACTTGCAGTTTTTCCCAGCCAATTTTTCTTTGCCAGGGAGATCAAAGGTTGTTTTTGACTTCTCCAGTGTGTCTTGCATGACCCACACCCTAGCTACAAGGAACATATTGGTCACCACAAGCAACCTGCATGTGAAGGACAGTGCTAATCTTCACAACATGAGCTATCAAAGACTCCCACAAGAGCTCAGTCACTATAAATGAAGTCTTTCCATCTGCCTTTGTAGGACAGCAAGGAGATTATTTACAACAACCAGCTGGTAATGTGCCTCTCTATTCAACACCACTCCTAAATGCTGCTGCAGAAAGAAAAAACTGCTGAACCACAGCAAAGAAACAAGGATCAGAAGCTCACATGTGCTCAAACGTGGAAGGTGGAGAGCTCCATTTGTTGAAAAAGCAAGGAATCTCAGTTTAAAAAGAATGAAAACTTCCTTCAGTTTAGATTTAAAAAAAAAACAAACCCAAGCAAAAACTGTAAAAATGCCAGCCTGTCTTTGTCCAGATGTGAGAGGCCATATCACCAGCCATGGTCAGACAAAGGTTTAAAGACAACACATAGCTCAAACTGAAATTAAAAATGCCTGCATTAGCACATTCTGAAGAGATTTTGAAATCCCAAGAAATCTTGGCACCACCTCCTTATACTAAAATATATCCATCTCCCATTAAAAGTGAATTTAAAATGGAAAGAATAAAGTATTGTAAAAGAGACTTAAAAAATAACCGCGAGAGAGGGTATTTCCATGGATAAAGAGGTACAGTGGAGGACAATGCGGATTCTGCTTCTGGAATGTATCAGAATGACCACGGATCTCAACAGTTCCAAAATGCATACCTAACTCATTGATTTACCTTTCCCTCAATAATGCAAATGAAAGTTAATGTATGACAACTTTAAAGATCTCTGGGAAGTGGGAAGGAGAGAAACTAAGACATAGATACTTGTTAATTATTTATTTTAAGTTGGTCCCATGGCACGAATACCTGACGTAACAAAGATTTTTTTTTTCATATAAAGCAGTTTTGTTTGCCAATTTCATTTTAAACTTCAATATTTATATTACAGGAGCACTCAGAGGCCCAGTTAAGAATGGGATCCTGTTGCAAAGGGCACTGAACATGCACATAAACTGGCCCTCCTCTGAAAAGCTTACAATCCAAGTTTCTGTCATGTATTGTGCAGGGTTCCACCCATGTGCAGTGCATTAAGAAGCAAGGCCCTAACTAACAAGTGACACGCACTTCCATGTATACAAATGTAAGAATGAAAGGATATTTATCAGTACAAGTAGGTGGCCGGAAGGGACTTCACTGGCCTTTCACCCGAACTACCTGCAAGATCGCACTATTATAGCACAAGAGGTATCACATGATATTTATCACATTTGACTTTCATTTCATGCATGTCCAAACGAAACAAGTTTGCACTCTTTCAATAAGTGACATTGTGTAATACAGCAGCATCGAGGTGGCATCACAATGGTTCTGGCTGCTGGAAGTGTAATGCTTTACTGAATTTTCTAGCACTTGCCGATTCATACATAACCAGAAAGTTTATGAATTAAACACATTTTAACTTGTAATTATATAGGATTTACATACAACTAGTCTGCTTACTCATTCTCTGCTCAAACTGATCTTGATACCACTAAAGAAAAGTATTACATCCATCCCCATCCTCCTCCAGTTAACTCATCTCTGATTGTCCCAGTAAAACCCCTTAGATTCCTAACAAAGGCCCTTTAGTTCACGCCAGCCACAGGTAAAACAGTGGCTCACAAGAGCCTGTAGCATGACATAGGATTTTTTTTTTTTTTAAACACGCACAAGTCTTGTACTTTTGTATGCAAGCCACTGAAATTTAAAGCTTGCCTAAAAGAGTTACTGTCATTTGATAGTTTACTGCTAGCATGGACATGAGTGGATTTCAATTTCAGTTTAGCATTCTGAGTAATTCACCATAAATTAACTGAACAAAACCTAACTTCAGAGTGAATTTTTGGTATTAGGGTTGGGGTTACCTGGGGGTCATGAGGAAATAAAACAATGTGTTTAATTTTGCTGTATACATTAGATGTGGCTTGTGAATAGAGGTCATTCATTGCTATGGCTGCCTATCCCTTAACTTGTAACATGAGAAATATTTAAACTGGACTGGATTGCGCTTGCTTTTAGAATTAATTATAAATAACTCTGCATTATAGCCCAGGCAGTTTCTGACAGTCTGATTTAGTGGCTAATCTTTATGATTTGCTAAGGTTATTATTAATCCTATATAATATGGTAATTTGTATGGTTATAAACTTATGCACAGCTCTACTTTTTTGGGGGTGGGGATACTTGAATCATTTTTCTCTTCACCATTTTTCTGTTCCTCTTTATCCCACAATATTAAAATCAACAAGCTTGTGCACAGACAGTCACAATTAATCAGATCCTAGATTACAAATATGGGTATTAGAAAGCAAATAAAGCAGTTTACCTGTTGAGACTGGCTGGCCAGCACCATCAAACAGATCAACCAGGTCATTAGAGGACTTGTTGCTAAGGGGTACTGAACCCTAAAGAATAAGACAGAGTTTACCAGCTTTTTAAGCAACATGACTGAAATATAACGTAGTTCAAATACAATTCTGGCTTTCTAACGTGCTTTTCTTTCTTATGGAAGAGAGCGAGTAGCCTCATCTTTGGAACAGAAATCTCTGCAATGATCTCTGGTGTAGTCTCAGCAAAGGAAACATCTATGCAGGACAGCATTGTGTCTAACAGCCTGAGGCATGCTCATTGACACTAATTATTTTTATAATAACAAAGTTTAATTTCAAGGAATTATTTCAAATAAGGAACAAAGAGCAAGCCAGCTCATGAGGAGGTTCCGCAGGTCAGTGTCAGAATAAAAATAGACAATATAAAAGATGCACATATGGGCAAGAGGTGCTTCCAAAAGTTTTTGCAATTTTCCAAGAGATATCAAAAGGCTCTTAAACGTCTCCATTTTTTTGTGTTTACAGGGGGAAAAAATTGTGGTTGGGCGACAAAGTTGTTCAAACAATTATTTCTGTAGCTTAGATTGGACTGCTATGAAACATTGCGCCAATAGACTGAGTTCTCTAGTGCTCAACAGTAACAGAGACTGATGAGCTGGATAATAGCTTTGAATACACAACATGGATTCCTAAGCAGGAGCAAGGGAAAAGAAAACTTGCCACAAGTGGTTTTTCTTAGACATGTCCAAACAATTTAGGAACTTTAATTCAGTCTGCTGATAAGTCAAAATCAGAGTTATGTATTTTAAGAGCGTTGCTAATTACATATGGCTGAATGTGATTTTTAAGCCAAAAAGCCTGTTAAAAATCAGAAGTATTGTACAGAATACTAATACTTGAAATGAGACATTTGGAGATTAAAAACAAATATCTTTTGAATAAGAAAATTTCTCTCCACGTGTTCTTTCTTTTTTCCCAAATGGAGATCAAAATAGAAAAATGGTAGCTAAATTGCTCAATAAAACATCTATCATCAGGGATTGTCCGTTCTAAACACTCTACTGCTAGATAAAACATTTATTTTAAATCCAATTTAGGGTCTTAGATGCTACTGAAAATCTAAACTTTACATTTCTGGGCAAAGAGTTACTCTTGGGGAAGATCTATAGTCTACTTAATTTGGAGATGGTTCCAGGGCTGGGAGAAGGAAAGCAAGATCTTACCTCTACTGTAGATTGTGGAGTGTGAGCTGCAGCATTCTGACCTGGACTGGCTTTATCTCCTGTATAATGCGCTGCCGCTCCCAAGTCAATGGTTTTGGAAGGGTTTGCTGTGCGTTTGTGCCTGGTGGTAGTGGTCTCTGTGGCCTGTGTTATATGAATGTGTTTGGTTGTCACCGTCTCCTCTTCATCTTTGAATTCACCTTTTGGGGATTTACCTCTTCTTGCTTTCCTTTCCTCATCACTGTCACTAGCAGAGAAATCAAGAATGAAACAAATATGATCATTTGTCCAAATATTATTCATTTCCTCTTCACCGAGACCCGAAGCCCACAGAAATCAATGGAGTCTTTGGCTACTTCAACAGACTGGAATCAGGCCTGAAAAATTGTTACTATTGCCACAGAAAGAGTGAAGCTGGTTGGCCTGTTCACCACTTGCCCCAACAGGTTACTCACTGATCCAAATGAATCTACAAATCAAGCCAGGGTGCTGGCCTCAAGCATTCAAGCATATCAACTCCAATCGAGACATATGGGTTTTATTTTCTTTACAGTGTTTGTGAAAAATTATTCAAGCTGGGTAACCAGATTATTTCACAGTATTATATGGAGCAGGTCTAGATTTCTCAGCTCCAAACACACATTTTTTCTTACACGTCAAAGCATATGTCTGTTTTAGCTGAAATTCTTTTATGCACCACAGTGTAGTGTGTGTTTAAACTGACTCCTTTCTTATTTTGTTTGTGATCAAAAAATCCCTTTACATATCATTCATTTCTGCAATGTGTATTGCATCATCAGTAGGGCAACAGGACTGTACATTGCAGTTTTCATTGTTACAGAGAAAGCTTAAATATATTGAAAATTATTTTGCAAAAGCAATTCCCTTTTGGGTACATAGTTAAAAATGGAAATTTTTAAATTTTATTAATGCAGAAGAGCACTACCATATCTAACTGAGCAAAGGCTGTCCTTTCATCAGTGGGGATATGGCAATAACTAACTATACTTTAGAGGGTAGCAGTTCTCTGCTGACAATAGTTGGGGCTTTGGGACACTTCATAGACATGGAGGAAATGGGAAACACTCTTTAGCTGCCACTGCAGCGGACTCAATTCATGAGCACTCAACATAAGTGCCCAGCATTCCACGTTGTATTCCAAGGTCTCCCAGCATTAGCTTTAGACAGACATACAGGCAAGAGTAGTGCAAGTCACAAAACACTGAATTGTAGCTCCTCTCAGCTGTTCCATGCTCAAATGAGGGAAGAGAATGAGACCGCTGGATTCATTTTCTTTTCTGATATCAGGATTTTAATCCAAGTCCCCAAAGATGACGGCAAGATCACTAATACACCATTTACTCACCCCAATCTGGTTGAGTGCAAGTTCTCTGGGGCAGGGTCTTACCATTACGTGTTCAGACAGTGCCTAGCACAATGGGACTCTGATCCCAAGTGGGACTTTTAGGTACTACTGCAATACCACTCCTACTGTTAATCCTTCAGTGCAGTCCACAGTACCCTAGATGTGCATGTATTTGGGGAGTCTGAAAGGGAGGTGAGAGTTAACAAGTGTCAGGTGCTTTCACATGCACCAAAAAAAAAGGTGTGCTTGAGATGAATGTCCATGTTACACAATAGCACAAACTGCAGAGGAATCCAGAGAGTTGATCTCACTCGCTCAAAATGAGACACAGATAACCCTTTAGCAATCTACACCAGTGCGTTTTCAAACTACAGGTCAGGACCCAGGACTGGGCCGCAGACCCTCAGGTACTGGGTCATGACACCCCCTGCTGCTGCCACTGCAAGACTGGAATGCATTGCTCACAATGTAAGTGCTGGGTCATGGGCGTAAGTGATTTTTTTCAATTGGATCCCAAGGAAAAACAAGTTTGAACACCACCGATCTACACCATCTTCGCTGCTGCACTACCAAAAATTCTGGCTCTACACAAAAAACCAAACAAAAAACCACTGACCTCCGAAATTCACAAAATCAGAGAAGTGACTTGTAAGTGGATACATACGTTACATTGGAAAGCTCTCCAGTTTGGTCAAACATATATATTGAAAGGTAGGACATTAAATATTACAGTGACCAATTTTCTATAATAAACTGTGCTGCTTTTAACTGAATGTCTCAAGAGATCTGTTTTGACTTTTCTTTGATGGTCACATTAACAGCAATGAAACACGACAGATTAATGTTCCCCTTCAGAGTGTTTACTATGTACGGAATAAATCCCTATACAATTGCACTGCTTCATGTGAGAATTGCATAGTGCATGTTAAGAAGTTTCATCTATTATTATATTGAATCATTAAAGTAAGATTTTAAGAGCCATTCATATTCATGCAACAGCTAGGAGCTGACCTTTATCTTGTGGTCTCTTCCTTTGCTTTAGAGTTTTCCCCCACTTCCCTGAAGCCATGAAAATGGTTTACTGTCCCTTAGATTCAGGGAAAGGCAAAATACCTAAACCTAGTCGGCTTGCAAAGAAGAATTACCACTCCTTAAACCAAGGTCGCCTTTAGCAAAGATGACACTTACAGTTTTATAGGAGCCCAATACCATGTTTTGTTTCCCTTTGCCATCTGCTGCCTACACTAGCTTCTTCGGATGTTGAAGAGAAATAAAACTGAACAGAATTTAAGAATTTCTGTATGGTATCAAAAATAGGAAATGTTTTACGGAAGCATTAATGTACCAGCATATAGTTTGGAAAATACGGCTCCTAAATAAAAGGATGGGATCAGCATAAATGATGGAGTGCAAAGCCATGAGGACACTAGAGCCAAGCTTGGACCATTAGTGTAAGATTAGGGTGAATCCCAAGGAAAAATTAAAACCAGAGGCTTTTTTTTAGCAACTGCTTTCTGAATTGCCTTCTCTTCCACCATTTCAGTTCCGATAGGCCATGCAGTACTAAGAACCCAGGAAAGGAAAACAATTCTGTTAGACAAGAATGTTTTCCTTCTAAAATTTAAAAATAAATGTCTTTCAAATATTAGGCTCAGTTTCTTTGCAGACAGACAGTTGTTCCTACTTTAAGTGCAGTTGTGCTCTGAAAAATGGCTCTAAAATGGCATGATGGAGTTATACATTTCTCACATGGAATTAGATCAGGTGTGTTCAGCAGACAAGTAAAAAACCCTTTTCTTACTATATGTGGAATCTGAATGTCAAGCTGGGTTCTTTTAAGTTTATGCATCAACAAAGATAAAGAATACAACTGGAATTCTGTTACGCCTTTGAATGATGTGTAGGCCAGATGGAGTCTGTTCTCCTCCTCCAAGAGCCTATTGACTCTGTAGTGCTGGGAGGAGTAAAAAAAGTTAAAATTTTAATCACTCAAGTCAACAGTTGAGAATGAACGCATATGCAGATTTGTGGATCGAGGCAGTACCTTTAGGTCGTCACTTTGCAGAATAGAATAGAATAGCTCATCGATTCTACATTACTGCAGCCTGACAGACTGTAAATAAATTGTGGAGGATGTTTATTTTTGAGTGAATTCATGTAAGTGCTGCTGCAAAGGATCTGGGGGTTACAAATTGAGTCAGCAATGTGATACAGCTGTAACAATGAGTAATATTCTGGAATGTATTAACAGGATTGTCATATGTAAGACATGGAAGATAATTGTCCCACTCTACAATGGCAAAGCCTCGTGGCTGCTGAGGACTTCACTTCTGAAGACAAAACTTCCATTTGTTTCAACTCACACTGCTCAAGTAATAGCTTTCAGACTAGGCTCAACGTGTCTGCTGTTGAGGCACAAAGAAGTTTTTGGACTCCTTTTTGTGCAGCACCAGAGTCATGGCACATTGGCAGAAGTATGGGTCACTTTACATCGCAGGACTTAGAATGTGCAGCCTCACCTTAGCTCCCACTTGGAAAAGCATTTTTACATGTGTATGTTGCACAATTCCCCCTTTACCCCTTGTTTTACTTAATAGTGTCATACGTTTTTGTAGCACTTTACAGAATCAAAGACACTGTCCCACGGCTGACATGCTGACAAAAGATGAAAGAAGACAAAGGAAGGATGAGGGTAACAAACGAAGATGCAAGACATACCTACAAGGCATGAAAGAGCTGATGATTAAGTTGGTTGGTTGGTGCAGAAAATTAAACACTGAAGTAGAGCAGAGATCAGTAGTTGAAAGCTAGCTGAAAGAAGAGGGTTTGGGGGAGGGATTAAAAGGTGAAGAGAGAAGTTGGCTTGGCACACTGGGGGATGGAGATCCATCCAGGCATAAGCAGTCGTGTGAAGAAGAATCATAGTGGCACAAAACAAGAGGAGGATACCAAGACAAATATTTATTGTTAATTTTCTATTTGCAATCTAGCTAGGGAGCATTATGGATGCTCTCACGTGCAAAGTTGCTTTTGAAAGATAAGGACATAAAGCTCAAATCAATGTACCATTATTGTTAACTCTGATCCATTCTCTTTGTAGTCTATTGATAATGAGTTCTAAGAGGAGCCCTGGTGTGTGCAAAGAGTCCCAGTTTTATGATTTATTAATGTCCTAGTGGGAATGCCATATTGCTGTTCTGAAAAGTGCCACCATTGGTATGGTATTGCTTTTCTTTCCCCTGCTGGATTACTTGGCTTTTTTATTATTTTTTAAAATCAAACCTTAGACATAGAATTGTGAAGAAACACTAACATTAAGGCAAGATGTATTAGAACTCCTACAATTTTAGAATGTTTACCCAAAAGGGAATTATTATTTCAATGAGCACTTTCTCTGCAGCGATTTCAGATTGTTAACAATGGGTTTGAGCTCCCAATAACAAAATTTAATATACTTGTTGAGGTACGTGACATTTAGAGTTTTTACTGCAGACAAAACAGCTCAGTTTTCTTTCCTTACTGCTGAGGATTTAGTGGCCAAATGAACAAACGTGTGTTATGTTTTACAAAAGGATGAAAATACAACTATTTGTTTCAAGTACTGGAGTAAATGTGCCAAATTAATTGTTCTTCCTGACATCTCAATACATAGATACAGTGAAAACAATGAAAATGGGAGTTGGGGGTGGGAGGTGGCTAAGATGACTGAGCAGTTACCACATCTCCTCCTACACTTGGGTCATTTGGGAGTTTGCCTGGACTCTGCCATAAAATACAGCAGCCCAAAACTACTGCAGTGGGCCAATGAGATCAGAGCTACAGCTGAGAGTTACCAGAGCTCAGAGTACTTTAGGGTGCCTCTGGCAAAGGAAGGCGGTTACCCAAACAAGGGGTTGCTGGCCAAGGCCCTTATGGTGACTCTACACTCCCAAAGAGCCTCCTTATTCCCTTGGGGTTGGGCTGCCAGCTACACAGCTTCCTGGTCCAACAGAACAGGGGAACGGGTCAGAAGAAAAGAGTCTGGCCCAAAAGCATATTTCCACCAAGAGGGAAAAGAATGGTAAAAAAACTGCAGACGCCTAATAAGCTTTACAATAATAGTGACTTCTGCGAATAGATACAGCTATTGCAACATAGCAAAAGTACCTGCATCTTTCAGGAGAGTCCTCTCTGTCTTTCCTCCGAAACTTGCTGATGGTGTCATCAATTGTGCTGCCAATTTTGTTGCTCAGTTCACCTAGTTTATCACTGAATGGGAAAGCCCCCTTGTTTTTATCCCATTCTTCATCCCATTTGGACTTGGGCTCAGAATCATACCTTTCACCTATAACATTTGTGAAAAGACAAGAAATACTGACGATAAGTGGGGGGAAATGCCTGCAGTCTTTTCGGAGTGCCCCTTCCCTCCCCAATACTGTTACCTTATGAGTTTTCAAGGCAAACCGAAAACTCCCACAGTGCTGAATCAACACTGTTCTAGCAAGGCACAGCATGTAATGTCAATCAGTAAGTGGCAGGAATGCAGAGTCAAAAGCTTTTGTTTATGACACCACACAACCTTAATGCACTGCATAGTGCAGCACATCAGGATACTGTTAGCCCCTGCTGGAGGAGCAGCATAAGAGAATCAAGTCAGCCTGTAGATGCAACTTATCAGAAGTGGAACATGCCATTTTTATAATGGTCACTTAATGTGCAATATTGCATTCCTGCCCAAGCTGCCACACTAAGTGGTAAATCTTTCAAAGACTTTAAAAGCTCATGAATACACAGAGGCACAATACGTAACACAAAAACAGAGCAGTGTGAAAAACATATGGTAATATTTCTAGCATCCATTCCTGTGAAAAACCCCTCAAAACAACAAGATTTAGAAACCATTAAGTACAGCAACTTCCATCCTCAGCAGTCAGTCGGCGCTTTTATTTCTCAACATTACAGTACCAATCAAGAATTAGCAACAACATAAATTTGCTTCTGAATGTGGAGAATCAAGAACTCCAACTAGCTGCTGGTTAGTTTAGAAGAGAGATCATAGCTGTGGTTGGATTACCTGTAAATATTTCATGTACACATCTAAACCGAGATCAACTTTAATCAATTAAAAAAAAAGAATTAACACCAGACATTTTCACTAAAACTTCCCCTTTTGCTGTTAGAATCAAACAATATGATGATTGGCTAAAGTTTTCACAGGTAGATAACTGGATCCTGGAAATATTAAGCCACTTATTGAAGTACCTACATTTGTATTCAGGTGCTTAAACTGAAGCATCAAACATTTGAACATGTTGGTTGTAATGCACAAGAAATAGTGCCTGCGAATTCACTGGCCAGCCTAGCTTTATTGCCTTACCTGAGTGGCATGGAACCAGCAGGCGGACAAGAAGAATGGTAAATTAATTAAATGATTTGAGAACTCACAAGAAACTTTAAAAAAAATGTAAGGGGCATGCTTAATTAGAACAGTTTTAAATCAACACACAATGAATTAATTCTAGGAATTCAAATTATGCCTCTTTCCAACCTGAATTACACACGCACAAATAAAAACAATAATACCCACCCTGGAAAGGAAGATGTGAAAAACTGGAAAATGCCAAAGATTAAGTGAAATATGAAGAGCAAACTAAGTGCTTACCTAAACCAAAAGGGCTCACTTTATTCGGGTTTTTTTTGTATGACACAGAATCTAGACAACATACGTTTTTTGATCAAATGGCTCAATGCTAGTCTCCAGCTGCCTTTATCCTTTTCTCCAGCTTGTATGTACCTACGGTGTGTGCATTTAAAGAGGATGTATGTGTCTACCAAACCAGGTAATCAATAGTGAGCTCTTCTCCACAGGAAGCAGAGAAAATACTAGGGAGCACAACAGTGTTCACTGAATGTGCATTTTTGTTTGTTTGTTTCTATCAGACTTTTTGGCAGCCTTTCAATCTATATTATGTTAGGCAAGTTTCCTTCTGTGCCGTAAGTATTTATTTAAAAAAGGAAGGTTACTCACCGAAGGTGCTGTAATGGGAGTTCTTTGAGATGAATGTCCCCGTGGGTGCTCCACATAAGGTGTCGGTGCGCCCTGGCGGGACAGATCGGAGATTTTTCCTAGCAGTGACCATTGGAGCCGCTCGCTGTCCTCGCGCATCTCTTGGCGGCACTTTTAAAGCGCGAGCGGCTCCTGCCGCCTCAGCCCCTTCTCTATCCAGAAATCTATATGAACAAATCTGAAGTAGAGAGGGGAGGAGGGTGGGTAGTGGAGCACCCACGGGGACACTCATCTCGAAGAACTCCAGTTACAGCACCTTCGGTGAGTAACCTTCCTTTCTCCCTCGAGAGATGTCCCCGTGGGTGCTCCACATAAGGTGATTAGCTAGCAGTGTCCTTAAGTGGATGGAGGGACTTCGGATCCTCTCCTTTTTAGTGACGATAATACAGATTGGCCAAAGGCTGTATCACACCCCGCATTTTTATCTATGGCATAATGTTTGATAAAGGTGTATTCCGATGCCCAAGTGGCCGCTCTACATATATCTGTGATTGATACATTGTTCAAGAAGGCAGTGGTGGTGACTACTGCTCTAGTGGAGTGAGCTCGGATGCGCTGTGGGGGTGTGATTCCTGAGAGGGTACAGCACTCGTGAATACAGCCTGCTATTAATTTGGAGATTCTTTGCATCTGTCTGCGATTGTAACAAAGAGTCTGATTGTGTGTCTAAATTCTTTTGTCCTTTCTAGGTAGAAAGCTAAGACACGGTGGACATCCAAAGTGTGGAGAAGAGCCTCATGAGGATCGGCGTGAGGTTTCAGGAAGAATACAGGTAAGTTTATTTCTTGCTTGATATGAAATGTTGTTGGAACTTTGGGTATGAATTTCGGGTGAGGTCTTAGGGTGTCTCTGTCCTTATGAGATGTGGTGAAAGGTGGGTGTGCCATAAGTGCTGCTATCTCGCTGACTCGTCTGGCAGAAGTAATGGCCACTTGGAATGCGACTTTCATAGACATGTTTTAGAGAACATGAGGCTAAGGGCTCGAACGGAGGATTTTGAATGGTTTGAAGTACTACGTGTAGGTCCTATGATGGGGTGGGGGGGACGTATCTCTGGGTACAGGTTTTGGATGCCTGCTAAGAAACGTTTTATTGTGGGATGCGAGAATATCGTCTCATGATTAGAATTGGCGTGGAAGGTAGATATTGATGCCAAGTGCACTCTCAGGGAACTGATGGATAGACCTTTTTCCTTTAGGTGTAGGAGGTATTCCAGTATCTGAGGAATGTCTGCAGTTAGTGCGTTTGTATGTTGGGCCTCGCACCATTTAGAGAATCTGGACCACTTTAGAAGGTAAGTCCTTCTTGTCGAAGGTTTTCTGCTGTTGAGTAAGATATGTCTTACTCTTTCAGAGCATAGTTGTTCCTCCTGGGTGAACCACTCAGGAACCATGCTGTGAGGTGGAGTTTCAAAGGGTCTGGATGTAACGTCCGACCGCTGTCCTGAGATAGTAAGTTGCGTTGTAATGGCAGTGTTATTGGGGCTCTGATGGACAACTGGCTCAGAAGGGTGAACCATGGTCTCTGGGCCAATATGGGGCAACCATGATTACTGTTGCTCCATCCTGTTTTATCTTTAGTAATGTTCTCTGTATTAAAGGTATTGGAGGGAATGCATATAGGAGGTTCTCCGACCATGATATTAGGAAGGCGTCCCCCAGGGAGTTCTTTCCTGTGCCTCCTCTGGTGCAAAAGAGTTGGCATTTGGTGTTCCGATATGTAGCAAATAGATCTATTAGGGATTGGCCCCATTGTTGAAAAAAATATCTTGTATTACAAGTTGATGAATTTCCCATTTGTGTATCTTTGGGAAATAACGGCTGAGGGAGTTGGCTACTGTATTGCGTACGCCGGGTAAGTATGCTGCCGATATGGTGACATTTTGGTCTATACTCCAGTTCCAAAGTTTTATGGCCTCCATGCAAGCCTCCGCCCTGTCTGTTCACGTAAAACATGCAGGATATATTGTCCATCATAATTTTTATATGGTTGTTCGTTATTATGGATTGAAAATGTACACAGGCCCTGTGGATAGCTCTCAATTCCAACACATTTATATGCAGGGATGATTCTTGTATCGACCATGTGCCCTGTGCTGTGTATTCTTGGATATGAGCATCCAATCCAGACAGGGATGTGTCTGTAAACATTAGTATGGATGGTGTTTGCTGATGAAATGGTACTCCTGATAGGAGATTTTGGGGTGACATCCACCATTGTAGTGTCTGTTTTATAGTATCTGGTACTGCAAGTATTTTGTATATTGAGTGTTTGCTGGGCTTGTATACTTGACCTAGCCATATCTGAAGTGGGCGCATATGTAGTCGGGCATTATCGGACTACAAAGGTAGGCGCTGCCATGTGGCCTAGGGCTTGGAGGCCGGCTAGAGCATTTATGGTTGGAGACTTGAAGATTGTGTTCATGAGTTGTACGATTGAGTTGAACCTGTTTCGGGGAAGAAACGCTCGACCCTTTTTTGAATCAAGGTATGCTCCTATGAATTCTATTGATTGTGTGGGTGTTAGGGTCAATATCTGTGTATTTATCAGTAGACATAATCTGTTCAATAGATTTATTGTAAATTGTAGGTCTTCTGAGGCTTGGTGGAGACCGTGGGCTTTCAGGAGGCAATCGTCCAAGTATGGAAATATTGTGACATTGTGGCTTTGGAGATAGGCTGCAACCACGGCGAGGACTTTTGAAAACACCTTTGGAGCTGTAGAGAGGCCAAAGGGTAAAACTGCGTATTGGTAATGTTCTAGACTGCATCTGAATCAGAGGAATTTTCTGTGCGCTGGATGGATAGATATATGAAAATAAGCATCTTGTAGGTCAAGGGCCATGAACCAGTCCTCTCGTTCCAGAGCCGGGATGATGGTCGATAGGGTCATCGTTCTGAATTTTTGAGGTTTTATGAATCTGTTTAGTCTTCTCAGATCGAGTATGGGTCTCCATCCTCCTGTTTTCTTTTGAAATATAAAGTATGGGGAATAAAATCCTTTGCCCGTGTGTTGTTCTGGAACACGATGTATTGCTCCTATTTGCAGGAGATGTTGGACTTCCTGTTGTAATACGTGTTCATGAGTTGTATCCCTGAGGAGGGACGGGAGAGGGGTATTGTGTTTTAGTTTTACAGAGAATGGGATGGTGTAACCTGTATTGACTATCTCTAAGACCCATTTGTCTGTGGTGAAGTTTGATCAATATTGTAAGAATGGTTTGAGTCTGTGATGGTATATACTGTTTCGCTCTGTGAACTCGGGGAGGTTCTGAGGACCCTCAACCAATTTTTCAAAACTGCAGTTTAGAGGCAGATGTTTGAGATGTGGTTTGTTGGTTGCTCTGTTGTCTCCGTCTGTGAGGTCTTTGTCTGGTCCTGAATTGTTCTTGTCTCCTGTAATTTGGTCTGTATTGGTATCTGGTGTTAAATGGCTGGTATCTATATGGTCGTCTCCTATTAATAGTGGGGTATATGCCGAATGTTCGAAGCATTGCTCTAGAATCTTTAGATGACTGCATGAGTTCATCTGTTTCGTCTGAAAATAATTTTTTCTTATCAAAAGGTAAGTCTTCTATCATCATCTGGAGTGATTTTGGCAAGTTGGCAGTGTGCAGCCAAGACGATCTCCTCATGACGACTGCTGTCGCGATGTTGCGGGCTGCTGTATCCGAAACATCTAGTGCCGCCTGCAAAGCTGTCCTGGATATTAACTGACCTCCACGGACAATTGCATGGAATTGATGTTTCTTTGCCTCTGGTATATCTTCAATAAAATCTGCAAGTTTTAAATAATTATTGTAGTCGTAATTGGCCAGTAATGCTGAATAATTTGCTATTCTGAGATGTAATGATGATGATGAGTAGACCTTCTTTCCCAGTAGATCCAACTTTTTATCTTCTTTACCGTGTGGCGTAATTCTATTAAATTGTTGTTTGCGTCTTTGGTTAGCAGCCTCCACAATCAAGGAGCTGGGAGAAGGGGTGAGAAAACAAATATTCTGAGTTCTTCACGGGGATAAAATATTTTTTGTCCACTCTTTTAGATGTGGAGGGTATCGAGGCAGGTGTTTGCCAAATTTGGTCTGCCGGTTCCATTAATGCGTTGTCAATTGGCAAGGCAATTTTTGTTGTGGAGGTTGTTGGTAGTATCTTCAGCAGTTTGTGCTGAGATCCTGCCACCTCCTGCAGAAGTTTTTCCAAGGACTCTGCCACCCTCTTAAAGAGTTCCTGCAATTGTTTTGATTCGTCTGCGGTGGTTGAAGGAGAGTGAGTGGTCGCCTCTCATATTGATAGTGAGTTGTTATATTCAGGAGGAGGGGAGTTGGGTATATCTTCCAACTCCTAGAGGACGAGGAAGAGAAGGTCTGGTGATCTTTGTGGATGTTTTCGTGTGGATTTAATTGATCTCTTGGTGGGCAGGTTGGTATGATCAGGTGCCCACAGAGACCATGGCTCATATATTAGCCAATGTGACGGATAGGCTGTTGGGGGTGGTCCATACCAAGAGGGACCATACCAGGGATAAGGAGGTGTAAATTCTTGTTTCCTCCTGTAGAAGGATCTGTGAGCAGAGGCTGGATCAGGTGAAAAATTGCAGCTCCTCTGGATCATTTTCTTCATCACTAGAGTAGGGGACTGGTGATAATGATTCCTGTCCCGGTGACAAAAAAGGCACGGTGCCTATATCAGGTGAGAGTTGTGTGCGGTGCTCATCGGTACCGCGATGTTTTCTTTTTTCAATACATTTCCTTGGTACATATTGAGCCTGATCCTGATGAGGCACCTGCTGTTCTGAGGGATTCTCAGGGCGATTCCGCTCAGACAGTGCCAAGGCTCATTCTTGTGATCCTCTCTGCACTGCAGGATTGGGTGCCTGTTGGATCGGTGCCTCCAGTGCCGTTGTGTGGTCCGTTGCCGGTGCCGCAGCTGCTTTTGAGGAATGCGGCACCTCCAAGTTCGGCATGATGTTTGCTGGAGGTTTTGGCTGACTGCCTTTCCAAGTTTGGTCTGCAGGTGTCAGCGGGGGTCTTTTTTTGTGTGTGTGCGTCAGCCTGCGTACCGGAGGAGCAGGGAGCCTCTTTGGTACGGGCTTTAACAGGAGAAAGCGGTGGTGTCTTTCTCCTCTTTGCAGAAGAATGAGGGGGGGTTAAATGTCTCTTCCTAGAAACTGGAGAGAGAGCTTGAGTCTGACCAGAGTCCGAAGCCGGTCTCAATGACCTTTCCATTAATAAGAGCTTGAGACGGAGGTCCCTGTCTCGTCTCACTCTGCTGCTGAGGTTTCTGCAGTGCTGACATTTTTGGGAGATATGTTGTTCTCCCAACCACCTTATGCAGACGGAGTGGCCGTCTGAGGCTGGCATAGCCTCGCGGTCTTCTCACATCTGTTAAAGCCAGGTGAGACTGGCATGATAAAGGTCTTCTTTTTTTTTTTTTTTGAATGAAGCAGGCGGAAAGAAAAGAAAAGAAAATGGACGAGTTATAATAAAGGATGGTTCAGTTGGTTAACTGAAGGCTGAGGTGAAGGAGAAAGAGATGAGCTCCATCTGTCGCCGAAGGCGGTAGAGAAGGGACTGAGGCGGTGGGAGCCGCTCGCGCTTTAAAAGTGCTGCCAAGAGATGCGCGAGGACAGCGAGCAGCGCCAATGGTCACTGCTAGGAAAAATCTCCAATCTGTCCCGCGAGGGCGCACCGACACCTTATGTGGAGCACCCATAGGGACATCTCTCGAGGGAGAACCTGGCTTGATACACCCAAATGTAGACTGAGACAACAAAAAAGTGCCGCGTTGGGTGTGAGTATTAAAAAAAGTTGGTGAAAATCATGAGCTATTTTGATAAAACTAGCCTGTGTGCATTTTTAAAAACAAATAAATAACCCCTTTGCCCCCAAAGTGAAGTGTTTTTGGATACTTTTTGCTTTTTCTGAAGTATCTTAAAAGTATCCCCCTGCCTCCCAATCCTATGGGATTCCCCTGTAAAAACAATCCATTTTTTTATAAAAGAAACTCTTCCATTCTAGCTGAAAGGTCTAACCTTGTATGTAAAGTTTGAGCCTGAAGGGTTTTTTGATGCTGGCATTTTAAGCTGATGGAAATGTTTGCAAACACTTCGATATTGTGATAAATGAAGGGTGGCTAATTATAGATCTGTTAGTATAAAAAAAAATACATTTTAATGAAATGAGACTGGTTCAAATTTGGAAGTGTGCTCAAAAACGCTGACGAAATTATGGAGAAAGAATGAAGTTTTCCAATGATTAACAGGAGGTGTGACAGGTCTCTCTGGAAAAGCAAGCAAGAGCCAACCCAGGCAGCAAGATAGGAGACAACAAGGAAGAAGATATAGAGGGAGCTGTCCATAAGTGTTCTACAAGGCAGATGTTCTCAACAGGTAGTATAAATTCAATGCAATATATTTCAAGGAGCCACTTATCCTACAGGATGGTGGAACTGTCCTGTTATTTATTGGGGGAAGGAAGGAAATCCTTCCCTACACCATGGAGGCAGACAGTTCAGCCCACTGGCACTTACACAGGCCCACCATGGTGAGAAGTGCTACACAATAGCTTTTGCAGAGCAAGTCTCCAGGTCACACAGACCTTGCACAGCTTCCTCATGGACAGCCCATTCTTGCACAGAGAAGTCAAACTGATTCCACTGCACAGGCGCCCTCAGAAGTTGTGAATATGAGAGTCGAACTTGCCCCTTGATGGAGAAGAATGCTGATCATTAGTACTGTCAGGGAGGACATGGACAGACAGAGACCCAACATGCTGGGCTACACCAAAGAGATGTACATTAAGATGTAAGCCCAGCCCTTTGTTCCTAACTGTGGCTGGGCTGGGAGCATGGAGGCACCAAGGAGAGAGTGGAATACAAGAAAGTGCCTTACTTCATTCATGAGTGATCACCTAAGCAAGGCTGGCAGAAGTGTCTCAAACTCTGGAAAGAACAATCTCCTATTCTGCTTAAAAAGAGAGGAAAGGTCACTGAGGGCCCCGTATGATCAATGAAACCTCAATCCTGCAACCATTCACACACAGATAATCCCCCCAAATTCAGTGCATCAGACCAAGAATGGGAACAGCTCGCTGCATTCAGTGGAACTACGGACATGGCTGGAATTACTCATGCGTGAATGCAGTTAGGAATGGGGCAGCCTTAACATGATCAAAATTCTAGGTGTTGTAAAAAAACCAAAAAACAAACAAATCAACAACAAAAAATTGCCTGAGTTGAGCTGCATTTTGCCTCTGACTTTTGCATTAATATGAATTCTACCAAGCCAGAATTTAGGTATCCACTCCTGCAGATGAAGGGCAACTTCCTTGGACATATTAGCCCTGGTGGCTCCTATTGTTAAGGAGAGATGCAGAGTTATGCATGGTCAAGTAATCTTAATTGCATTTCCAGACTTACAGTTTTGGGCATTTTATTTTAACCGTAAAAATCAATTTGAAAGGATATTCTAAGACCAAGTTACAACTCCATTTTTTCCCCTCAAATTCATAGTTCCCTCAAGGCCTCAAAAACAGCTGCTGCTCAACTACAGTTCCTTTATCTTCCCAAGAACCCTTTAAAATACTGAATGGGTGACCTGCCTTCAGCTGTGCAAGGCATAGTGGGCCTGAGGGATGCAATAATGCAGCACAGTACATTCAGCTGTAAGTCTCCTAGTGTGTCAAGCAAAGCGGCCTTGGTGCTGGCACTGGAAAGCATGCTCCTTAAGATGCACATGGGAGCCGCATTCAATGCATGCAATAAAAAGCAAAACAGACCAGATGCAGACCACTGAATTCCCCTAGAGATTGTAGATCAAGCAGCACCGCATGCATATTAGCAAGAGCACAAAGACCTGATGTGAATATCAAAATACGCACATACGGTCAATGCCTATAGTGAAAGCGTCCATATAATGCTACATGGGTAATTTAATATCGGCTTGCACATCCTAGGTTCACATTGTTTGACTTTAACACCACAGACTCCACACCACCATCAAAACTAATCAAAGATTAGTGAGCTGACCTCATTGAACACACAAAGATGTCTAGATCACGCCACTTTTCAGCTATGAAGAGGTGAAGAAGTGTTAGCCATCTTCTTAAAAAAAAAAAAAATCCAAACACTTCTGGAAGCTCTGTATTTTGGAAGTGACTATTCTGATTTGCTTCAAACTTTTGATTAGAATTCTTCTTAGGCAAAAGACCCTACATACCAGTTTTTAGATAGACCAGTTAAGTTTGGAAAAGTCAGTGGATCGTGATCAGCCATATAATAAAATCTCTATTTAGTTAATTTTAGTGACCCCACTGGGCTGGGACAGAGAGAAGCTGCCAGCAAAACATTTTGGAAATACTTCATTTCATTCAGATGTACAGAAGGATGTGAAAAAGCTATTAGGTTAGAAAGAATAATAAAATTGCCAGGTATAATTTAAAGGGTCCCTTAGAAATTGTCCAGGAAGGATTTCGTCACTAAGTGGTTACTCTTTTAGCATTGCTCCCGGTAGTACATCCATGAAACCAAGTTGTCACTGGATGCAAACTGCTCTCCTCAGCTACTTGACCATCACAGCACTCACCATATCTGAAACCTCCAGCAGCGTCTGAAGAAACTCCAATATATTTGTCTTTGTTCTTCTTTGCCTTCTTCCTCTCTTCACGAAGTCGATCATCATCCTGGGCAAACTCTACCATTTCTTTCACCTTTTGACGAATGTTTATACCTTGGTCTTTGCCATTTTCATCTGTACATATCGGCAAAGAGGAACAAAATTCAGAAGTAGCTATTAGTACTGAGCATTAGACAAGCAAACAAATTTTAAGTTACAAAATGTTACAATTATGAGAAAAAGTCTGATACACTGAACGTGTCTAAAATAGGCAAACAATATTTTATTTCAGTTGAAATTTCATCCTCAACTAAATCGGTATCATTTTCATTAAATACAATTTTTATTTAGAAAGGTCTAACATTTATCTTTTTAACCAATCAACAACAGCATTAAGTTTCAGAGGAAAAAACCCAACACTGATATTTAAACTATTTTCTTCAACCATTTGTATTCCAATTTTAACCCATTTTAAGAAGCAGCTCTGGTTTTCTAGCTTTTTTACTGCCATTTTTGAAATATTAATTGCTAGAATTCTGTCTCACTGCAAAACTGCATTTTTAAACTGCTTTCAGCTAAAAACTAACGTTTGCTTCTTTCTCCAGCCTCTTTCACATTCAAAACACACATTGGCCTTGCTGCCTTTGCACTGTAAATATTATTTGGTGGGAGTAAAAAAACCCCAGCTTCAAACAGATGTGTGTGTTTTGGAGCTCTAACCTTTTCTTCCCATATGATTAAAGCTATTCCTTTATGGACACCACAGGGGACCAGTCTCTAGTGCATATTTTAATATAAACCCGAACACTCATGTTGTGTTGGTTCTGTTGTTATTAGCCAGTCTTTTCTGCAAGTTCTTGTCTTCACTAATTAATACTCTAGGGTCCCACGTCTTGGAATCTGCACTCTTCACACAACCCGCAACAGTCACATTCTAATTAGAGCAGGGAAGCTTCTAAGCTGGTTCAGGTGACTGACAACTCCAACTACTGTTTTAATTTGCTTATAAGATTTTTCTACTGCTCACCTACAAAGTGGTAATTTTCCAGGGAGCGCAAATCATAAATGTGTTCTCTGGCACTCGTAACAACACGCTCTGATCCATTCCTTATGAGGTAAGCTAGGAGCAGCAAAGACTATAAAAATACAAAGCACCTTAAATGATTACATGAACAAAAGCTACCAGAATTTTTTTTAAGTGCAATAAAAAACCATAAAATGCAAAAATTAGTAAACAATGGCAAGATTTGTTCCTCTTTTAAATAAATAATTACCCTGATTTACCTGTTATCAGTTCTCTTTTTTATTCCCTTTTATATTTATAAGTATCACAAGCAAATTTAAATTGCATTTATGCAATAAAAATGAAGATCAGATTAATATTAGATCATCATTAATTCTTGAAGCAAATAACTTTTCATCAGAAAAAAGATGGTTATGGAAATTTAAAAAGCAAACCTCACCCTGTAAAACAAAAAGTTTTACTGTCTTTTCCCCTCCTCTTCAATTCCCCAGTGTTTTTCATTTAAAAAAAATTATGGTGACTTATTTATATTGCTCTTCAGGAATGTGTTCATGTATAAAACAGTATTATGCAGTAAGTTGAAAGCGAATTTCAAGACAAATTTAGAAATTGATTTTTTTTTAAATTGTGAACTTCCATGAATGTCTATAAAATCCATCTAAAAGAAGTCCTGTATGAAGTAGAGTCTACCACATAAAGTATGTAATCAAAATGCAACACATTCAAATCTTAGCTAATGCCATGAACTCTTTAGAACATTAAGTAGTATGTATGATATTATTAATTTACATTAGACTTCAGGGAAAACAATTACTGTGAATACAAAACATTGGGCACCCCAAGAAAACGCAGAGCATGCCTTAGAATTAAGTCTGTCATGTTATAATCTAAGCCTCAAACAAGACAAAGTAGGGTCTAACTCTTAAATTTTAAAGATAATTACCATACCAACCTCCTTCTCCCCGCCCCCCAAAACAGTGCAAGTCTGCATATGTTGTTACATTGGAAGTATAGTATAACATTAAGGAAAAAGATTATATATTCTGCAAAAATTATCCAAAGCCAAAAAAACTTCAATGGGTTCTCAGTACTTTCTATCCTATTAGTCAGACAGAAGGCAAATTAAACATAACCAGTATATAAATTCTTGAAGAATGCTAATGCACATTACATTTTAAATTGTCAAAGTAAAATTGTTTCCAAGTTATTCTAGTTTGAAACAACATCCTTTAAGAATGCTTAAAACCAATATAAAAATAATGACTTTCCTAATAGGCATACAGACAAATGGTATTTCTTTAAAGTACAAAATATGCATGTTACTCTGTTTGGTGCTTGTACAACAGTAAAGTAAGATTGCTATATTGTGTTAATTAAGAAGCATTTTGCACCAAAAGTTGTGTTTTTAGAAAGCTCTATGCTAGAAAACAAGATGACAGAAATTAGACTTATAGTAACAAAGCTAGCAATGACATCTTACAGGGAAAAAAATAAAGTTTATTGTAACTATAATTTCTTGATATTGCAAATATAACAGTTGAATTAATACATGCACAAAACAAAACATGCATCAAGATATGAAACTAAAATTAATAGCTCCATGTTTGTTCTTCAATACACAGAGTAAGAGTAATCAAATACTAAAAAAAAACCAACTTTATATGCACACACCTTGTAAACTCTCCTCCAGTTCTTTTTATTATCTTTCAACATTCGAGTCCAAAGCATATTCATGAGTTCTGGAAACTGCTCGTACATAAACGTAGCTCTAAGAGAGTTAAACAAAAGGAGCAAAAATTATTTTCATAACACCTTTCGATGATAGTTTGCTACAATTTAATGTTGACAGTAGATGGCAGACTTGTTCTAAAACTACTGAAATTCCATCAAATTCCAAGCGAAGAGCTACCAAAATTTCTTAGATGTTTCACACACCATCATTTCAAACAAAGCTGAGTAACTATCAGTTTGGGGGAAAGAGGAGAACCATCTATTTTCTTCAAAGCAATGGTTTAATGCAGTGGTTCCCAACTTGTGTTTCGGGGGCCAAAAATGGCCCTCGGGGGCTTCCAAACTGGTCCCCAACATCACTCCTGCTGGCTGCAAAATGGAGTCACTGCCTAAGGACCCAAACGAAGTGTGTTTCTGTGGGCCTAAAAGACAGGTGCAGGCTCCTAAATGCAGACAAAGGATTAGATGAGCTCTCCCATCCCCCTAGCTTTAGCAGGGAACACTACAGAGTGCTCTGCTTAGGTCCATAGGTGCTGGGGTCCTTGCTGGAACCAGAGGGAGAGGAGGGGAACACTGATCTTCTGTCCCCGTGGCTGCAGAAGGGAGCCAATGCCTTGGGATCCAGATAGAGTACTCAGAGCTGCATGATGCATGCTGTTTCCCTGCTGCAGCCAAGAAAACAAGAGATCAGTGAGCAAGGAGGCAAACTGCTTTTCAGGGTGGGTGGGGCCTGCTGGTGGAGGCTGGTGGCCCTTCAGGGTTGTAAAAAAAAAAAAAAAAAAAAGATATCTGTGGCCCTCAAGCCAAAAAGGTTGGGAACCACTAGTTTAATGTCTACACGTGCCCCTCAAAACTAGCTCCACATACGTTATCTCTTTTCTAAAAGATAAGCTGCTACATAGTTCATGTGCAAAAATTCAGCTAATCTTACAGTGCGTAAAACCTAAAAAAGAAAAAAAGGGAAGTGTACCAGAATCTGGCCCAACCGGAATCTTTTTTATGCTGAAAACCCTACAAAACTACATACATCCTTCTTGGATTGGCAGCAAATTTTACATTTCTGTATAAAGATGCCTCTTTTTCTTCACCACCAAGTCAAATTATCACTTACTTGGCAATCTCTCCCATGAGCTGCCCTGAAGGTCCCCATGGATCATCATTGGTTGCTTCTCGAACCTTAGATTCAATATCTGAATAATTCATAACCACATTGGTGCTGCAAAGGAAAAAAATTAACAGACACATGAAGATTAGCATCAAAACTGAGAAACACATGAAAACTTAATAATGATACTAGTGGGTACCTTAATGAGATACCTCTACAGGGTGGGAAAGAAAACATCTTTAGTGCAGAAGCTACCCCAAGGGCATTATACAACACATTTAAGTTATCTTTAAGAAGATTTTATTATTCCATTAGTCTTCAAGAAAACAGATGAGAGACGAGGGATTACATGAGAGTTGGAATCCGTTCAGTAAAAATGGCTTTTGGTCAACTTAAAACTGAACCACTAGATTCTAAATTGGTAGTTTCCCCAGCTAGATCTGGCTTGCTTGAAGGCTTTCATGTTGCACGATTTGCCAGTACTTCTATAACTCAATCAGTAGAAGTGGATGTGTATTTTTTTTTTCAAATCACATGTATTATAATGAAATCTAAACAATGTCAGCATCCCAGCAGGTGCTAGCAAAATTACAACAATAGGAGAAGTTGGAAAGAGGGGAGATGAGAAATTCACAGGGAAGTATGTTTCTTAGCTTGAACAGTTTTAATTAAGGGAAAATGGGAAGGAGAAAGGGAGAGAAACTACAGGGCTCCCTGTATGCCGATTAAAGCAATGAAAACAATATCAAGAGTTCAAGGACCCTCTACGGGAGTTCATGAAAAAATGCAACATGGAAAGAGGAAATAAGATATTTCAGAGGCATCTATAAAACAGTGAAAGAATCTGTCTTCTTAATGAATAGCTGTTGCAAAAAATACAAAAAAGAAATCACTATATTATTCATGTGAAAAGAGTGCCAGCTGCCATACTTTAAGATGTATTTTTTTAGAGACCCACCCAGTGTGGAAAATGGAATATTTGTTTGTACATATATATGTTTACAACAGAAATACACTGCACAACTAAAAGATACATCATTACCTATTTTCTCCTTACGTGTATATGCTTTCCACACTCTTCCATGTATTTAAAATACATTGGAAACACTTAAGTTTAAATCCCTTATGTACTACAAGTTTTGAAAAAATCCTTAATTGTTAAATACATATTGTACAACTGGGTTCACAACCTGAAAGAAGAGCTGCAACAAGTTGAACACAACCATGGAGTTCATGGAATGTCTTGAAAACCAACAGGAACCAAATGCAGAACTGGTCCAGTGGCCTAGGAGTAGTGTGACGGTGGAAGCTGGGTTCAGTGCTTTGTCACTTTCCTTTGTTCTCTGAATCCAAAGGGGCTGATGTAACGCTGTGTTTCCATCAACCTCTGGGTGTTCAGGGAGAAGCATGAACGGGTTTTTAAGACACATTCATCCAACCCTCTGTGGGAGAAGGATGATGGACCGGGAGTGTAAAGGAGAAAGAAAGGAAAAAACTAAAAAGATCTTTTAAGGCCGGGAAAAAAAAGACACTGAGGGTAATAAAACCAGAGGGAGGACTCCTGGACTTAATCACAGATTCTCAGTGTTAGAATTCTTGCAATCAGACTCAGAAAAACGATCTTGTTCGACGGTGTTGAAAAGAAAGCATAAGCTACATGGTTGAATTAGTAATCAGTAAGCTAATGGACAATGAGCTGTAGAACAAAGCATTTCCAAATGCAGCAGTAGGTATGAACAATAGCAATTAAGAGTTGTATAAATTCACCATTTTAAAAGTGTAACATCAAAAACAACACGACACACTTCCGTTTCTGCAGATATCCAGATGTAAACTAATACCATTTTTAATTCCCATATTTTCATTTATTTATTTAGACTACAGGGTTAGAAGAATTGCAGCTTTCCGCATACTCATTTCCTTGTCCAATGTAAGGAAACCTTCTGGGTCAAAAGGGAAAGGTTCTGTTTGCTTCTATTAAACCTCCCCAAGCTATTGTTTGAAGGCATGGATGAAGAGGCAAAATATAAAATGGAGTTTCCTATATTTTAAGTAAAAAGTTTAAGATTTTTGTCAATCAAATTTAAAAAAGGAGGAAAAACCCAGTAAAAATACCAGCAGGAACTAAGCAATGACTCAAAGTACAGAGCTAAAACAGTACTAAGAGGAGGAAGTCAGCAGTGGAAAAAAAGTGCAGTTAAACTCCACTAAAGTTGGAAGACATGCTCCATGTCTAAAACCATCCTGCAGTAAAGTTATTGTTCTCAGCAAATAGGATCATAAATGCCAAGATGAGATCTAATGGCACGAGTTCCAAAACAAAATATCTTTAAGCCACATTTAATTCAGAAACAAATGTAAACTTTAAAAAAATTGTATAGTTTGGTTTAGTTCCAGATCTTTTAAAAATAGCTATTTCTAAAAAGGTGGAAATAGAGTTTCATTCTTCCTTTCCCATGTTTTCTATGGCCCTCATTCCATGCCCTACCCATGATTCTTGTGACCTTTGAAGCAAAAAATAATTTATGTCCAGATGTGAAGGGAAAAAGTGATTAGTTTGATTGCCAAGACTTCCTGTGATTGATATAAATGTAATATCCAAGGACACTTTCAGACAGCAGGGGGGGCTATCTGATCAGTTTATACTGGGCAGTTTCCAGGGAATCGTGTTGGTCTTCATGAACACAGATTGCTTTGCAAAAAAATGGTTATACAATAGTTAAGGCTAACAGAAGGTGCACTAGTACTGAATGCTTGAAGTCCACTATAATCCCAAAGATTCCCTTTGGATTTACATCAACTCAATTTAAAGCCTACACAATTTAAATCTTGTAACAAGCCAATTTATCAAATCTTTTGACATGGATAGAGATGTTAAATAAACGGAAGAAATGGATTTAGCAATTAGGTCCAAAGTAAGGCATATGGAAAAAATAAATGGACAATAATGATTACAAAACCTTTGTCACATTCCTTTTTGCTTGCATTAACTTTCTTATAACTATCTTTTTAATCTTATAAACCAGCATCAACTGCCACTAATATATTTTTTTTCATTCACTGTTCCAGCACCTTTTTCAAAATCAGTATAGCTTTGGTTACGTTTCTAGCCAGAAAGAGGCACCGCCAAAAAATAATAAAATTTAAAAATGGATTCAGGAAAAGAAAAGTGCTAAATGGTTAGGAGTGTGTTCTTTATTTTAAAATTTCAGCATCCAACTGGTTAAGTTTGGAAATACCAAAAGCGACACATTTACAACAATTTTAAGTGATGCTTTCAAATTTTTTGGCAGCGGGAATGCCAGTAAAATATTTGGCTGGTCTCACTGTTGGATCAATCTATTAATCAAGATTAAATATTCCCCAAGTTATTGAAAAAATATTTACAGTTAACACCTAATTCTACAACCAGATAATTTTTTTAAAAATGTCTTTATTGTGATTAAACCTACTCAGTTTACCTTATGTTTTGTGTGTTTCTGAAAAGGAAAAAAATATTTCAAAGAACTTATACAACAGTTTTGTAAATATTCCAAATTTCTTCCTGAGTTATGGTTTCCTGAGATCTAGAATTTGAGACTCAGCTGTCATCAAGGCTCACGTGTCATGCCTTAAACTTAACTGAGTTAAAAACAGAAAATAGGGGTAAGGGGTTGGAGAGAAATATTATACGAGCTTCATTACATTTCCTGCTGCTTGTCTTTTCTGTGGAGGGGGGAGAGGAGAAAGGAGGTGTGGGAGAGAGAAGTCCGTTCTGTAACCATCCTACAATGATAATAGCAAGCCAAAAACCAAAAAGCTCCAGCCAAAATTTGTCATACAGAACATTTACAAATTAGTTATCCCTTTGCACTCAAATAATGAAACATGCATAAATCATGAGCTTTCAGGAATAAAATGAGGAAAGAAACCAGAAACGCTGTCCAGGAGACAAACATGCGTGGATTTCTTAAGCATGCAAATGAAATATAGTTTATGTAAGCCTTTCCTTGTAAATGTGTTAGTTTTCTGAAGGAGTGTACTTCACAAGACAATACAAAAAGCATAGAATTGGATCATTTCTCACCACATGGATACTGAGCAGAACCCAGGAACCAAGAAGGTCCAAACACAGCACACACAAGTAAGAGATAAGCAGATTATGCACAAGAGTTTTGTAAGTACTTGACTCTATTACATTCCATGCCTGTGATAACAGTAATATTTCAGGCTGCTCTACTATGCCTCTTCACGACACTGAACCCCACAACGAACCATCAAATCTCAGCTCTGAAGAACAGCGTATTAATGAGGACGAAGTGCATTATGCTCTCCAGAAAGAATCAGCTGCTCTTCAAAGCATGTTACCATAAAACACCCATAAAATAAACACTGAAGAAGAAAATTCCCTTAGGCTGAAAAATCACTTCAGTGCCAGGAAAAATCTGTTCTATTTTGTGTTTCCAGCCAAAACATTAAGAAAAACAGTTTTAAATAACACTTGCAATGTTGTGAGGTGAAAGCTTGATAGTGGATCATGTGGTTATCATTTATTCTGGATCACAGGGCACCCTCCGTAGCTTCTGATGCAATACTTGTACCCCTATACGTGTAAACTGGAACTCCTAAGGGAGATCTGCCATACAGCTCTGGATTCTGGGAAGCAATGCTCTTTTGAAATATTACAAATATCCAACTCACTAGAAAGCACATTTCAGCCTTTCAATATACAGACTAGTCCTCTAATGACAACAGGAGTTTCTGGACTATAAAGTTACAGAAGAGTACAAGAGACTCCCTAAGCACTCCAGATCCAGACCCGAATTGAACACCCCTAAAGTAACAAAGAATACTGCTTTACACGTATTCATATAGGACGCTTGAAGGGGGTAAAAGCTAATGATTGCAGCACTCTTCAATCAGTATTTACTGGTGTTTGCAAAGAGAGTTTTTGCTTCAGCAGGAATCACTTTTGCTAAATAAAACTATGCTTCCACATAAGCACTGCTAGTCCAGTATTCTCTGTAATTCAACCCCCATTGCAGCACTGAAGATTACTTCAAAGCTGTTAGAAGAGCCGATACTGGTAAAGAACCCAAATATGAGTCAATCAAAAGGGGTATGAGTAAAGAAGAGTCACACAGTAAGACGTATTCCAAAGAGGTAGCGCTGTTAGTCTAGGTCAGCAAAATAAGGAGTCCTGGGGCACTTTTAAAGACTAACGAATTTATTTATCGCATGAGCTTTTATGGGAGAAAAGCGTCTGACGAAGTGGGACAGTAAGGCTATGTCCACACTAGAAAAAGTTGATTTTGTTATGTCGACTTAATACGGTCGACTTTAAGGCAATGTAACAAAATCGTCCTAACTTTTCTAGTGTAGACAAAGCCCCCTGTCGACCTTATTAAGTCGACGTAACCCTTTAAGTCGACTTAATAAGGTTGATTTAGGCGCTAATCCCCGTCCACTCTGGCTTTAAGTCGATTTAAGGCTTAAGTCGACCTAAAACTAGGTGTTATTAAGTCGACTTAAGGAAGTGCTTAAGTCGACGTAATAAAAGCCCAGTGTGGACGCGGCTTTGTTTAGGTCGACTTAAGCCTCCTTCAGTCGACCTAAATTGCCAGTGTAGACGCACCCTAAGACGTGTAATGGGAAAGTGTATAAAACATCCATACAGTTAGAATAGGACCCACTTAAATACTGGTTAGGAGACCATAAAGCATAACAAGAATTACTCAAATTAGTTTTCTGCACAATGGAAAAAAACTTCAAGTGCAGCCTGGGGTAAGAGTTGAGTGACTCCATTTAAAAGCTATAAGAATTAGCACATTGCATTCCTATTAATGTGGGTGATGTCAGGAAGGACACAGGTAAAACTCTGGACATGAGATCCGCACTGGCATTATTAAATGCTAAGTCTAAAGTAGTGCAAACTAAAATAAATAGAAGTCATAGCAAAAGGGAATATTACAATAGTTTCTTTATAATAATGGGGGAAGTATTGGATTGGACAAGGCAAGACTAATTAGAAACACTTCTCAAACCTTTGGGAAGCTACCCACTGCGCTGAGGGAGCAAGAAGTGAACTGGCTACCCAGTTCAATTTTTTTTTTTGAATGCATATTTCCAATCATTTATGATATCACGTATACATGGACTCCTATGTGCATAATATTATGCCTTTAACTATTACTCCAAGGACCTTACTGGATTATGCACCTTCTGTTTTCCCTTTTTTAATTTTACAACTGGGAGCACTAAAATACTAAAAGCTGAAATGAGAAACTTTCTGCTTTTCACCACCATTAATAGTTTCCAGTGAAAGTTCATTCCTCAAATATCTCCATTTAAAAAGAGTAAATGGAGTAAAAATATATGGAAAGCTTTAATACCAACTCCATTGAACAGACTCCAAAACCAAACAAAATAAAAAGGGGAGATGTTTAGATCCATTCTTTCCCAAGGATTACTCTTTGATCAAAAACATTCGGGTGGGTACTAGTTAACAATCTCTATTATTGTAAAACATTACTTAATACAGAGAGAAACATTTGCAAGAGATAAATAGGCTGGCTATAGAAATAATTTCAATTATTAAAAGAAGGAAACTCTCAGAGTATATGCCTAATACTCCTATCCTCAATCTATAATTAACATCTGCTAAACAGTCATACCTTTTAACAACTTTTGAGATGTGAACATTTCAGTTTTCATCAAGTCTACAATTTTGTTAGTGGTGTATTCCATTTTTATGGAAGCGGTTCCTTGAATGTCTTCTACCTGACAACTTCAGACCGATTTGGGAACACCCCATCTTCAAGCATCTGACGAAGTGGGATTTTCTCCCACAAAACTCATGTGATAAATAAATGTGTAGTCAGATTCTTGGTTTGTTTTATTTACACAGTATCATGCCAGTAACAACTATAACTCCTGAGATGACCTCTGAGCTTGTCCACCATCAGATTCACCACCATCTGATTGATTTCCCTGATCGATTGATTGGGTCTGCGAAGATACACTCCGCCAATTAGAAAGCCGACACTAGAAGACCACCCTTGCAGAAGGAGTAGCCCTGAGTCGGAGGGAAAGGATTTCCTTCCAACTCAGGCTACTGAAGACCCAGTAGACAATCAATGGTTAGATATACAAGGTATTTTAAGTACTTTGCGTATTTCCCTCCGATTACCACTGAAATAGCACAGCAATGTAGACCAGCCCTCATACCAAGTTGTGTTCCTTCGGGTAATAAAAGCGTTAGAGACCTTCTCACCAACTCCTAACCACTTTAGAGCAGATAGCAATAACATGCTTGAAACAGCCAAGCTGGAGGAGATGGTGAGAAGAGATGGAAATCCAATGTAATAGTTCATTCAGCTCATTGATGCTTCTCTTCTGAGCTTTGTTCAGACAGCAGGGCACTTACCCATCCTCCAACTTCACACAAGCAGCACATTTAGAGGCAAAAATATGTAATAAACCCCCTCATTTAACCTAGATGATACTTGGTCCCGCCATGAGTGCAGGGGACGGGGACTCAATGATCTCTCATGGTCCCTTCCAGTTTCTACGATTCTATTATGCAAAGGCTATACTATGCAACCCTTAGAAGTAAAAAAGATAGTGACATCCACACTTTTATTCTAAAGTAACCTTTCTTTTACAAACTATATCACCAGGTTGAACATTTATCACAAAGAGCAGACAAAACAACTCACATTAATACTGTACTGGTGGCAGTTAACCAGTAGACCTTGTGTTTAAAAAGATTCCATAGAAACTCTCTACCATTTAAGAAGCTCATCATCAAGAGGTGGGTTAGAAGTGCCAAGCACAAAAACATCTGAATATGTAAACTGTCTTAATACCTAGATTGTTAATTAAAGGATCCTCAGTCATGTATTGCAGGAGGGAAATAGATGCTGTTAGAACCCTTTTTAAAAAGTTAAAATTTTCCTGCAGTATGAACAACCCAGTCATAACACTGGGTTTGAAAGCTGGCCTCTATTGTTGACGGCATGACACAAATTTCCAACTTGCTCCTGGAGAATATTTCCCCATAGTCCTACCTAAACTGTTCTTAATCTGTGTAGTCCATCTAGAATTTACAAGTTTTCCAGAAGCATTAACTTGCCATTAAAATAATTTACCTAATACTTAGCCAGCTGTGCCTGAAATATATTCAATAGAGCATTTAATAGGTAACACGGGAAACCTGGGCTCCTCAACCCCAGCACTGCTCATGAGCCACTAGGGGCCAGCACAACGTGTGAGAAACATTAACAGCCCAGAAGAGGAAAGGTTTGATCATACAGCTCTGTTCACCTACTCCTGTAAGCAGATTATAATGGCATCATCACTTGTTCTAGACTCTGAGGAAACAGAGTTCATCACCCGTCCAAATCAAGCTCCTATTTCAGGTACACAAGGAACAAGACTTAAGTGTTTAAAAAGTACAACTCAGAGATCAGAAGAAAAGGTGTATTAAAGCCTTAGGATTTCTTTGGCTGAACCTGTACAGTATGTGTCACTGCCTAGGAAAGCTTAATGCACCAAATAGCTTGGTTCATAGATGGCAGTTAGAGGTCACATGCTTACTCGCCTGTCTGCTCTCCCAACCACCCCTGCAGAAATTTACGTATCAATATACCTAAAGCTTATTAATTAGATTCACAGAGAAAGTAAAGTCAATTGTATCCAGAATAAATTTTACCAGTGCATTTTTAAAAAAAAATAAAGGTTGTCTTCATCAATCAATCCAGTACGGATAGAGACCATTTTACCAGAGAGAAACACCCCCACTTATTCTCAACGAGCCAGTTTCCGTTTATTTTAATTCCATTTGTGTCAGTATGTCACCACTGTTATGAAATGTACAGTCTGCATTTAAGATCTTGCAGATGAAACATATGGATGCCAACTAAGAAACCAGCAATCCAAATTCAGCAGAGAAACAGATGGGCACCCATATGCTAAATTACCTGTCAAAATACCACAGGTCACAATGGGGTAACAGACCAGTGTTAAGTGTTCGAACTCTGCAAGAGAGATGACCAATGGCACAATTATGAGGAGTTAGGGTAGAAAGGGGTGCGAAAGGCTTTTTACCTGCAAGAGTCTTGCACGTGCTCAAACTTCCAGAGCGTGGAGCTGGGACAGGCTATGTCCCATACTTAATCCGTACAACAGCTGTTAGCGCTGTCTGGAGTACTGCTCAGGGTACATGGTCACAGTGCCCCTGAAATGTCATCCAGCTGCCCCGCCATAACGAGAGAGGGGCTGTGGGGCCATATGTTAGCAAGCAGTGCAGTACACAGGGCGCTTGTTAGCATAGGGTGCAGTGTGAGGAGTTCAACAAATACCAAACTCCTGGTGGCACCAGCTCCTGCACTTGTGGGTAAGAGAGGAGACACTCCCCAGCCAAGGAGATCCCAGGTCCCTGCTGGAAAAAGAGGTGATGAGTGGGTCCTTGATGAGTGGGAACCAGAACTGGGTCCTTGCTGTGGAGGTGCAGGGAAGATGAGAATTTGCTTATCCGCCGCCCCCCCCCCCCCAAAAAAAAAAGAAATACCTGATTTGGTGTAACTGATGACAGGAGCAGGCAATGTTATATACAAATACTGGCTATGGATAAGAATTCCTTCTGGAATTCTCAATCAGTCGAGGTTTTTGACCAATGATACCATCTTCATTATGGCGCAGTAAGAGTCTGAATAGTATTTCCAACATTTCAAGTTAACAGTTTCATAATTTATGTGGCAGATGTGCAAGGCAAATTGCACAGAAAGAGATAAGCCAAGAAAAACATCCTGATGTCCGCAACTGAATTATGACTTGTGGGAGGAAGGAACTATAAAGCTATTTCCTGTAATTTACAACTTTTGTGGTTAAAAACAGTACCAAGTAAATACGATAACCCACCCTGCAGCAACCTCTTTTGCAAACCTTTAAAAAGCATACAGAATGCAAGAAATAAAATTGCATACTGCTATGAACATCCTAATACACTGTACAGAACATACTTTTTCTGTTCACGAACTACTTTTCTTATCTCCCTTAAAATAGATTTTTAAAAGCTACACAATCATTTCATTTCCAGAGCTGCTACACCTTATGGCAATACTGCGCTACAGCTAGAGTATGGTTTTTTCTCTTTGAAAACATGATACTATTGTTTTTAAGCACTCACAATGAAAGCTGCCTTAAAAGGTCAGCGTCCAGTGCCACAATAAGAAAAGAAGTTGCCCCCTTCTGGTGACATATTAAAAGTGCTTTTGGAGAAAAATAAAACTATTACAACAGTTCAATCTTGTTCAATGTAGTTTGTTTGTAATCAAAAAGCTAAAGATACAGAATGAAAAATGTAAAATATATATTAAATTTAATACCCATAGAGACACATGGGGGGAATTTCTAAAGCACTCAGCTGGCTTAGGAGCAAAAGCCCCATTGAAAACTCCAATTGACTCAAGCTCTTCAATTACAAAAGGTATTTTTGAAAAACCCACCCATAATCTTAAAATCCAGGGGCTCTTTCCTGGGTAACAGACCCCTAGAGAAATATTTCACTGCCAAGAAGCAAAGCAGCACAGGACGGTGGAAGACCTAGACTGGAAAATAATCTTAGAACAATCCAAATTTGTGGCGATGCAGTAACATACACAGAACAAAACATATCTAGTTTGTGATGTTGTACCTAGAAATAAGAGAAAGTTTTCATGGAAGTATCTCAGACAGATAATCTTGAAAAGAATTTTTGATGCACATGTCACATATCTCTAGGTGTTGGGGGCCACAGGTAAGCTCTCTGACACTGGCAAGTACTCAGTTCAGATAGTATTTAAGGATCCAGGGCCCCAGCCAATCTCTGCTTTCCCCTCAGCATTTCAAAGTCCATTATCCTTTCCTAGTGATGAGTGCATTTTAGGGAAGGAGGCTGTCAAATTGAGAATCTGGCTTAAACTAAAGGCAGCTAAGAATTTTGGGGGTGGGCACAGGGTGAAGAAATCCTCAATTCCAGTCAAGTCAAGAAAAAAAACTTTCATTGAAGTGGGGTTGTGATTCTACCCAATTGCCTAAGCAAATAAAATAGCATAAGGGAAATCAGCTTTCAGGGCCAACAGCTCAGAAGTGATCTGGATGATGTTATTTGCAATAAGGAAGGCAATTTACGGTGGCGAAGGTCTCACAGGTTTGCTCCACCAGCTTTGTGAGCACCCGATTTGCAGTCACATTAAAGCGTGTGTTGAGTAAAGTAACCCTTGAGTAAATTCCCTCCACTGTGGGGTATGAACAAGACAGAGGATTGAAAAAGTGTGTGGGGAAGATGATACAGTGGCGAAATAACCATTTACCACGTTCAGCAAGAGACCACTTTTTAATAATTAAATGTTTGTATTGTGGCAGCACCTAATGACCACAAGGATGGGACTCATGGTGCTAGATACTAGACAGTGCTACCCAAAAATACACGGTTCAAGAGCCATTTGTAACATGGATGAGAGAAGCAAGTGGCATAATGGATAACAGAAGTGTCACTATAATGGCTTTAATGTCACAAAAGCGTGCTAATTCTTCCATTCACCCATCATATGTTACAGGAAGTAGTCACGTCAGGGTTCGTACCAACAGTCACGAAAAGCAGGTTTAATATCAAGCAAATGTAACAGTCCTGGGTAGTGTAATTAGTAAAGTCATTCAAATGATAAGTGGCAAGACATTAATATATGACACTAATACATTTCATGCAGTCAACAGATACTCACTCAGTACCACTTCTAAAGCATGCCTCTTCTCTGTATCCCAAGACCTTAAACCTTGATCATTTCCTTGATCACCTCTTCCCACTCCCCACCTCAGCCCACTTCCAGTCTACCCAAAACCCTCCAACTTTAAAAAAAAAAAAAAAAAAGGAATTCACTGAACATGCTGTCACTACCTTCCTCTAATCATTACTATCTTCTCTCCAAATTCAAGCTCTTTTGCCACATCCTTGGGCAAGTCTACAGTAAGATAAAAATGTTGAGATATGTTAAATCTCACACAAATTTTTCTTTTTTTTTTTAAAAGAGATTGTTTTAACAGGAGGGCTCGACAGCGATGTGGTAAACACAGAATAGTTTCATTTCATTACATTCCGTTTCTCACAACAGGCTTACAATATTTAAAATGCATCATATTCACTGCTACAAGGTTACAGTCACTGTGCCTTTTCATGACGACTCATGAATATACCCTAAGAATGGATTTAGAGTAAAAAGGAAAGCCAATTTCACAAAGAGATTTAGTAGTTCCCTTTCAATGCAACTTATTACCTGAAGGCAAGAATCAATACTTAAAACAGCTACACAGCTCCAAACAGAACACAAAAAATAGTTATGGACCTGCATATTTGGCAAATTTTCCCATCTCTCTTCCTCCACCAATATAAACACATAAATCTGGTTTATTACTGCTGAAGTCACTGGTTAGCAGGCTCTGTTCCTTTCAATTCAGATGTTCCCAAGGTTATACGTATTACATTTAGAATATGATAAATACATAACCAAAAGATGTAACAACATGTAGTTTGCATAGCCTAGGAATTTTCGACATGTAGATTTCTCTTTCTTATACCAATACATTAGGTCCCCAGAATGACTAGATTTATTTCTCTTTTTGACCCACCTCCAGACTTTCAGATAATTAATAACAGGATAAGAGAAGAAAACATTTTCTTTTGGGTAATGAGCAAACTAGATTAGATTAGACCAATTAGATTAATATTTCTTCTTTAATTGTGTTTGTTTCCAGTATTTAGTCACATCTTGTTTCCTCCCTCAGGAAAGAGTTAGCCACCACCTAAAAGAGTAACAAAAGGGATTGGAAGTGCTTGTTTCTCTTGCCCGCTATCTGACTGCTGGAGGAGCTGCTCACCAACCATGCCGGGGGGGGGGGGAGGGGGGGGGTGTTCCTGCCAGGGGTACCACTGACGACTACTGCTGCCCACACAGCCACCTCTTGGGGAAAGAAGGGCTTCTAGGGAAAGGAAAGGAAAAGTTTAATTAGAAAGGAAGAGGGGATAGCAGGCAGAAGTCTACCATAATGATGCTTACTTGCCAGAAGATCCACATAAGCTTTTAAACTGGGAGCTTTGGCTCCTCCCACTTTTGAAATAGAATCCTAACTTGATGTCTACAGTGGGATTTGCGTGTTCTAGCACTGACAAGTCCATGATGTACTAACGGAAAAACAGACATCAAAACCCCTTTGCAGTCTAGTATTTGCACACCAATGGACAGGAATACAAGTGAATATTCCCCAGCACATGGAACAGCAATCGGACAGGGATGAAAATCGGAAGTGGTTTTACACTCTTACTTCTCTAGAGTGCTTGTGTTTAAATCACTTGAAGAACTGATCAGAAATTCAAGAAATATTTGCACACCATACATCTACCATTGCACATGAAATTTCAACTTTAAAAGCAGAACTGTAAATCAAGGAACTTCAGTTTAAAATGAAATTGTGAATATTAAACATGTATTTGCTGGTTTAAGAAATGAAATGATTATTAATGGCACAGAAAAGGAAAACCACACAGAGCAATAAGTGATGATACTTGAGATTAAAGTAGATGAGAGCTACTTGAACTTTTAATCAAACTAAATTCAACCCACCCAGCAGGCTGCAGAATTTCTACCATATCCCTGGTGAAACTTGTAATCCAGAATTGAATGATTGGGGGGGGGAGGGGGGAGAAGCAAAAAGAGAAGGAGAATTAAAGAACCCTGCTGATCTCTTCAGCATCTTCCCTTTATATGTCATGGCTGTTTGAACACTGCTTTGGAGCACAGCCTAGGTACTGTTGACTCATACAATCAGAGAGATCTTGGTTAGTTAGAACTAAGACTCAAATGCGCAACTCTCTTGGTAAGAGGAAATAGAGTCTGGGTCAAAGAGCTCACGCAGTAATAAACCTTGGGGAGAAAGCTTTGGCTTTGTTTGAGTGCTGTTTACACAAAGCCAAATCTCAGAAAAGGGCTAATGTGATTTATTCAAAAGAGAGGGGGCACCCCACCTGTTTGCAGAGGGGTCATTGGCTGCAGCAGTAAATCTGATTATTTTGAGTTATACCCCAAAAAATCTGAATTTGCAAAATATTGATAAATACTAATATTCCACCTACAGTTATAGATGGAATCATTAATTAAATTGGATTATTTATTTATTCTGCAATCAGGTTCTGGAGTCAACAGTTCTTTAAAAAGGAAAAAAAGCATTCATCTGTAAATTAGATGCTTAAATCATTTCCCATCAGTGAACACACATCTTTGCAACTTTCCCTTTTTGCAGCCAATCCCACCCTTACTTAAACTGCAACGTACTTTCTTCCTGAGCCTGGAGCCTAGGGCATCCGTAGCACAGCTCGAATACATAACATTAATTTTAATGTGCTCAGTGTAAAAAAGTGTATGTGTATACACTCACATGTCTGTATATTAGTAAGTTAGTTACTTTACACATACAGTTCAAACATCAAACCAACACCATGGGATTTAAGAATAACATTTCATCAGGTCTAACACTGCTTCAGCTGAATTGGCGGGGCCTTTAGTTTCAGCAAAGTTCCAGCGACTTCTGAATACACTGGTGCTGACTAGTACAACTTCAAGAGCCTTGCCTACCCTATGTTCCCACAGGTTCATCTGAACTTGTGTTGAAAAACAAGGAGAAGTAGGACTTCTGCTGAATTTCTTAGTGTAGATAGGCCAGTCTGGTCAACGTTTTAAATTCTCTTTGTAAACCTAACTTGCTAAAGAGGAAGTCTGACCTTGAGGCTGAAGCAATGGACTGGGCTTCAAGCGATCTGGTTCTAGTCTTACCTCCGACACTGACTTCTCTTGGGCAAGTCGCTTGACCTTTCTGTGCTTTAATTTCCCATCTGTAAAATGGGGATGACACAAGGACAGCATCTGTTTTGTCTATTTAGTTGGAAAGGCCTTCAGGGCTGACACTCTTTGCGTCTGAACGGTGCCTGGCAGGTGATACAGGTGGAGGCCTTTAAAATCTACTGTCATAAAAATACTAACTTTGCAATGGTAGCATCTAGAAAGTGAAACTTGGAACAAATGAGAGGCCTTCGCTTGAGAGGATTTGTAGCACAGGTTTTGCTGGTTAAGAAAGACAGTGGTACGTCTTGGTGAGAAGCTTGCACTCTCTCTAGCTGTAGCTAGCTAGCACTGCCAGGCTGTCAGTCCTATAACAGATATTTGCCAAATTCACCCCAAAAGACAAACAGTGGCATTGGTGCAATACTCATCTAGTGGCATGACATCACATGCACTTGTTCTCTTTGGAAGAATGGTCTAACCAAGCTTCTAACATTTCCTTGATGCCTCTGACAAGTGTCTAATAATGGGACACAGAGAAGACCAAGTAAAATCTGATTATAAACGGATTCTTACAGAAACCAAGAATACTTTCGATATGACAGGCCCAAGATTCCAGCATCTAATCTTTCATCATTGAAGTTCATCAGCTAAAGAGTTATTTGAACAAGGACAGATTTGGAAGGAGGAAAGGGAGTATATCAATTAACTTTCATTGTTAGCCTCCACTTTAGACTATAAAACATCCCCAACAACGCCTTAGCCAGCTGATGTGGTGTGTCCGCTGTTTATTATACTATCATAATAGTGTTATTGCCATCCTGTGCTCTCCCATCCATTTGTCGCAGCTCTCACATGCCTTCCTTGGGCAGGAACTCTCTTCCTTATGCTGCATGAAGTGCCCTACACAAAGCAACCTCCATCTTGATTGACTGAGATATCTAGGTACTACTGCAATACAAATGAAGAATCATCCCAACATGTTTAACCACGCGTTAGGTTCTGTTTTTTCTCTTCCAAGATATGCTATACTTGGGTATCTTGTAATACTTGACTATTTTTAATCTCACTAAGTGCCCTTATACAATGCTGAATACATTTATGTCAGTCTGAACACAATATTCTGATGTCCTTTTCCTCCAACATAATTACATGATATCACTTTAAAGCCCCAGCCCCACAAGTGAATTCTTGTAGCTTGCACAGAGCCCCACTGAAGAAAAAGGGGCTTCATGGACATCAGCATGCAAGATCAGGCCCCCAAAGTCTTCAATTTCCTACAAAACAACAATTTTGCATGAAGAGCATTATAGCAAAAATAAACAGGCTTTTCTCCCTAGAAAAACCATGAGATACAAGTGATAAAAATAATAGTTTCAAAAGGGCAGTCAGTCAACACACCCACCCCTTTTCAGTTTTATATTTTTTTGTATAAAGGAGAGATAGCAGCATTAGGAATTATAAGAAGCTGCATAAAAACAAGAAAGCATTAACTGAAGGTCTTGAATCTTATGCTTCATATTACTGAAAATATTGGAAAGAGGATTTGTGGAAATCAGTACAGAACTATTCCAAAATAAGTAGCTATGAGGCAACTTCTCTTTACAATCTTGTGAAATTAAGAGCAGAAACAGAAGCGGAAGTTTGTCATCCCACTGCCAACTCCTCTTTGCACTGCAAACAGTGATGTATCGACAAGCGAATGAACTAAGATGCTTTCCGTTAAAAAGAAGTTACATTAAAGTCATTCTTTTAAACCAGTATTTCTCAACCAGTGTTCCATGGGACACCGTATCCATAGCCATACTCCAGGTGCTCTGTGACCCACCCTAACCCCTCCCCATTGGGGGCCTGTGTGGCGAGAGGCAAAGGAGCAATTTAAAATGCCCCACCTGCAGCAAAGCTTCCAGGAACATGGTGGCGGACCTTGACACGTCTGGAAGCTTTGCTGCAGCTGAGGCATTTTAAATCTCCCACAACTGTTAACGACTTTTCGAAGAATGTTTTCATCAGGTGTTCTGCATAAAGTCATTAATACCTTTAAGTGTTCGCTGGTTCAGTAAAGGTTGAGAAACATTGTCTAGAAAACAAAAGCCGTTGTAGCTCATGCAAGAGCTTGGCTGATTTAAAAAATAAAGCTTACATTGAGATATAGGTCTATTGATAACTGTTCATTTACTGTTCCAAAGGGGTAGCTGTATTAGTTCAGCAAAACAAACAAGGAGTCCTGTGGCACTTTTAAAGACTAAAATTTATCTACTGCATGAGCTTTCGTGGGAGAAAATCCCACTTTGTCAGACGTTTGAAGATGGTAAGTAAGTTCCCCATCTTCAGGTGTCTGATGAAGTGGGATTTTCTCCCATGAAAGCTCATGCAATAAATAATTGTGTTAGTCTTTAAAAGTGCCCCAAGACTCATGGTTTGTTTTGTTCATTTACTGCTTTCTTTTCGTTGTGTTCCGATAGGGCAGCATGGCTTTCTAAAGAGATCAAGAGCATGTGACAAGAGTTATGCTGCCAATATGCAAGTAACATAGCTTGCCAAAGAATGGTCTTGAAACTAAAAACGCTTGGAAAGTATTAGCTGAACAAGTAGATGTGGAGAGTTCACTCCACAAAACAGGAAAGAATTCTTAGGAAAAGACTTGAGCCCCTGGTCACAGCAAAGATACTGTGCCCTGCAGAGGTTGAAACTGGAATTCTACATACATCTAGAACTACCCTTGCATCTAGGACTCCAGTTGGGATTTGAATACCCAGGAATTAGTGCTTGGGGCGGACAAAGAAAGACGAATCACACTATTATAAAGCATAGTTCTAACTTGGCAAACCAGTCACTGTAGGGAACCAGACGTATCAAACAGGACCCTTTCTTAGGCTTCCCAGCATTGCAGTGTTAGCTCAAGATAGAACTCTAGACCTGCCCATGACCCAACTCCTGTTCACACACAAACCCCTCTATCTCCAGTTAAGTGGTGTTTTAAATTTAGCTAGCTAGTCTGTGAGGGGACAAGGGTTAACGCTCGAGTGCTGCTGACGCCTGAGCTGATAATACAGCAGGGATTCAGCAACCTTGTGCTGCTAACACAATAATCACTCTGGTGTTGCTAATCCATGTACCCCCAGCAGCTGTGACTGCGCTCACACAAGGTAGGCTAACTCAGGAGTGAAGTCAAACCAACAACGCAGAACAACAGTCCCCAAGTGTGGGGCATGGCCCCCTGGGGGTGCTGAGGAACATTTGGGGGGGCTACAGCAAGACCCTGGCTGACACCCACAGGGGGCAGGATGAAGAGGCCCCAGCTCTGTTCCAGCCCAGCCCCCAGCAAAGGCCCTGGCCCCCGTTCCCAGCCCCTGGCCCCGACCATGGCTCCATGGCCTCTGAATTCAGCGGGACGGTGGTAGCTGAGGGGACACAGACAGGTTCCATTATGGGTAAGAGGAGGAGGTGTGATGGCAAAAAGTTTGAGGACCACTGCCTTAGAAAGTTATTTTTCAAAAACATTTATAAAACTTGCATATTTGCAATATCCTGCAAGCATCATTCACGTTTATATTGTGTGCGCGTGCTGGGCTATTTTTAAAAAACATTGCTAGAGTCTTCACCCATGTCCTCATTTTCTGAATTACTAATACTACTTTTCAACCCACCCAAACACATTAACTTCTTGGGAAGCATTGTCAATTCACGAATTTTTGTGGCTTCCACCACTGCAGTATCTTCGCAATGCACCTATGATGTAGGGAACCTTTGCCCTCCTTTTACAGGCCTCAGGTCTTCTGAGCCATTTCCTGAACCATACAGACATGCTGAGTACTGAAGTGACATGAATGAGGAGCAGTAATCTAGGGGCTGTTTCAGTAGAGAAGCAAAGCAAATATATAGAAACACAAATTTAGACAAAAACTGAGTCCTGGGGCACTTTGAAAGATTAACAGATTTATCACATGAGCTTTCATGGGAGAAAATCCCACTTTGCCAGACACCCTTTGGAACTTGACAAATTTAGACATTTTCCCAAGTGGCTTTCCTTTTTCTGGGAATGCAAGAATTGCCAAAACTAAATCCTTCCACTGCACTCTGGTTCAGGGCCGTCCTGTGGGGGGAGCGGGGCCCAGGGCCAATTGGCCAAAGCGGGGCCCCGCCCCCACATGCTGGAGGGGTGCGTGGCGGGCTGACTGGCCCTCTCCACCCCCCAGGGAGCCAGCCCTGGGCTGGGAGGCCGAGGCTGCCTGTTGTGGGGGGAAGCCGGCTCTGGGCCGGCCATGGGGAGCAGCCCGGCCCAGAAGCCAGACCTCACGTGCTCCACTCCTGAGCCTGCCTGCTCTGCCCTGGGGGCGGGGAGGGCCGGACCAGAGTCTGGGCATAACTCTCCCATTCCACCCCGCTGCCTTAGGCAGCGGGGCATCCGTGGGAGGAGGGGCTGCAGTGTGCACGGGCTGTGAGCGGGACAGTGTGGGGCCCATGTAATCGTGGGGCCCGGGGCGATTGCTCTGTTCGCCCCTCTCCCCTCCCCTCCTCCCCCCCCGCTCCCCAGGGACGGTCCAGCTCTGGTAATAAACAGAGAGAGGAAAACACTTTGGCTTAAGTAATCTAGAGTTTTGAAGAAACTGAAAAACTAGTTCAGATGGTAAAGTAACACTCCATGGTCTAATTTCCTGATCTAGTAAATTTTAGCATGATTACACCCAATTATGCTGTAAAACCTCTTTATGTCAGCAAAATCTATAACGTGAGAGCTGCTCAATCCAGCAACAAAGTTCTTCACTTCATACATGTTTTAATAGCCTTTACATCCAGGCCAATATGCTGGCTAGTTATGTGATGGCAATATCCACAGGTAGTCTTCCAAACTCAGACAGTGTGCCACCTCTCATTTTTCGCTCCCCAACACTGGATCAGACACCCTGCAGAGAAGTTATGCAGCAACATACTAAGGATTTGTCTACTACACATTAGCGTGTGCCAGCTGCAATGTAAACTTCTAGTGCACACCAGCGTGTTGTGCAATAACAGGCCCATGTGGATGCACACTAAGAGTTCCTTAGTGTGCACTGATGTGGTTCCATTTCAAACAGTACTATGTTTCAGTGTACACTAGAACAGTGGTTCCCAACCTTTTCAGTAACATGACACACTTCAATAAGAGAAAATTTCACAGCACACCTGGACAGTTCTCATGGCACACCAGTGTGGCATAGTGCATAGTGAGTGAAAACTACCACACTAGAAAACATTTAGTAGGCACTAGTTGTGCGCATGATGCACTGGTGCGCACAAGACTTCACACCTCTGCTGGTGGGAACTAATGCTTAGGGTTTGTCTATACAAAATTTGTACAGCTTTAGCTTTACCTACATAGATAGAAACAGTACAAACCCTGATTGCAGACACAGTTAACATAATGAACTATACTAAGGCACCTTCCTACTATGTAACTGAGTTCAAAGTTAGGGGATATACTACTTTAACTATTAACCAAAATAGTTAAATCTATTCAAAACCCAGACCAAGCCCAGGACAGCTGAAACAAGTTTTTTCTGAAAACGGAACATTTCAATCTTCTCTAGAAAACAGATTATGTAATAAGCTATACTTCAAAACCTTTTCCTAAGCTAGAATGAACTCCATCTATTTTATAGGGATCCAGTATATTTTCTTGTCCTCTAGCCGCTATATGTACTCTGCACTTTAGTGTTGTAACAAGGCAGCCACTAGGATTCAAGATCTTGTTTCTACTCTAACCTTACTTTCCGAGTCTGTTACTTGTCTTAGCCATAATGTTTTAACCCTGTCTTACACAAATGAGTCTCTGTTTGAACTCAAGTTCTTAGAAAAATAAAACAATTTCATATTAAAAAAAACTAAGCCTAAAATAAATCTATAAATGCAAAATGTTAGCTCCATAAGTAAACATTATTGCTTTAAATGCAGAGTGGGAACAATAATGTGATACATGTAAATACATTTGAACCCCAAGGTCTGGAACATTCCAAGGTAAAACAGCACTTTACAAATTTTATCTTCAGCCTTTTAACATACCACAGCCATTGAAGTTAACCAAAAGCAGCAGTTTGTTTTGTTTTGGGGTTTTTTTTTTTTAAAAACCTGCCTCCTAATCTTCTCCTGTTTCAGTTTTCTCCCTATTCTCTGATGAATTTGGATAAGTCTAATTTTGCTTTCTGACTCCTTGAATAGCCAATAAAGGGTAACAAATGATACAGTCACCCCGACTCTCAATATACTCAATTAGCTCAATACTATTTATTTGCCTTTGCTTTAAACTTTCAGTGAAGCAGGGCCACAATTCTGAACTCCTTTTATTTCATAAGGAGTTGGATAAAGTTATTTCATAAAAAGGAACAAGGCAGGGAACCTTATATTAACAGCTACAGACCAATTCCCTTGATTCATACTAAAGCACGCCAGACAAATTGAATACAAATAAAATCATGATACTGGGCCATCCATGATGATGCATTAGAATACTAGTGAAACTGTTTACGTTGCTATATGCACCAGTTTTTTATTTATATTTCTCTCTCTCTCTCTCTCTCTCTCTCTCTCTCTCTCTCACACACCCCCACCCCCACCCACTCATCCACCCCCCCTTAACTGAGACAAAGCAAAATACAGATTTCAAATACCTTATGGCATTCATGGAAGATAAATATTCATTAGTATTGCAAAACTTGGCTGTCAACATTGTTTGACAAATTCCAAAGCGGTAGCCATGTTAGTCTATTGTAGAAAGACAACAGAGTCCTGTGGCACTTTTAAAGACTAACAGATTTATTTATCGCATGAGCTTTCCTGGGAGAAAATCCCACTTCGTCAGACGCTTGTTTAAATGCCACACCCTGCTTACTTAGAATAACAATGTGAAATTTCCTCTCCTTTCAGAGGTATCATTTGTTAAACCTGTTCCACCAGCAGATCAAATAACCACCGAGTCCTAAAAAGACAATGCAAGGCTGTTTTATTTGCATCATAGCCCCAGTTTCTAGTTTCTGCCCGCAAGTACAATGAAAAGATGATAATCTGAGATGGAACAATAGACTTTCAAACATATAAATAATTTTCTGTGATCAGATATAGACATTTACCAACTAATGAGAAGATTCCTACATACTATAATCTAATCACTGAAATTGCAATACGTAAATTGCTATAATGTATTTAAATTATTTTATATAATTAAGCCAAAAGAAAGCTGTCATTTTAATGATGGAAAATAGGGCTGAAAGAACCCAGTTTTCAATTAGTAAGCTTTAGTCCAAATTTCCAAGTTGTTGCAAGTAAAATTATAATATTGTCACTAAAAGGTTATTGAACTTGCCATGCAAAAAACCCTGAAAGTTAAATATTTTCAAGGCTTAACTGAAAAGCAGATTCTTCCAGCCTTACTTTACCCCATCATCTAGCGACTAAAAAGCAACATGAAAAATGACAGCTTTCTTTCAGGCTTCAGAGATGCTCATGCAGCTTCTGTTGATTTCAGTGAGATCCCCATCTAAGGCGAGATTTTGATAGTCTCACGTTCATTACAAAATGAATTTGAATATTTTAAGAAACACCTCAATAAAACCCCACCCACAAAATACTTCCTGCCCCTTGCCAGCCTTCCACAGTGCTTCCCATAAGCCCCTTACAAAACAAGGAGTCCGGTGTGCAAGCTGCATGCTCCGTGGCACTCATGAGCGACCAACAGAAGCTAATATCAGATGCTGTTTTGGGGAAGGGATAAGGCAGACAACAAGGAGTCGTCTTATCAGTGCTGCCGATTACTTAAATATACAATTCAGGTTCAGAAGTCTGGGGATATTCTAACTAATGTAATTTAACATGTCTAACTGTATACCAAATGGCCAACTATTTTCTGCTATACTATCAATATGCAGGCTATATCAAACCAGCAAGGAAGATATGAAATACACATTTTCCAGAATACAATAGACTAACACGGCTACCCCTTTGGAATTTGACTGCTTTTAAAGAACTTCTTTAACACATGGTCTGGTGTAATCACACTAGCTGGAAAATAATGGCAATCCAAGCCCGGTCCAAACAGATTTACTTACCTGTTCAAAACAACTATTCTATACAAAGTACTCAGTTTTTCATGACTCATCAACCCTAAAAGAAGAATTATTAAATTACTTCCCTCCAGTGCTTTGAACAATTACATGAGCTTAGCCCTGGAATTGAAAAAGTGTTGCATATATGGCTACTCACACAGCTGCTAAATCAAAGCACAGTCACCAAATATGTAATCATCTACTTCAGTTGGCTTCTGTTTTCACAAGTTAGCACAGACAGCCGAGAGAACCAGAAACAATGGAGTGTTCAACCCCAAAAGAATGACTTGGATGAGAATGCACCAATTGGAGAAAGAGAGAGTCAGGAGTCTGAAACAGTGGTGTGTGGTAAGAAGGATGCAGCTGTAAGAAAGTGTGGTTGAATCTAAAGTTGTAATCATTGCGACATGTACAACTGCCCTAAAACACTAAGCCACGTGGTCACAATCCAGACATTCAATATTTCAGCTCTATCCAATTTCTATAGTCCTTGCCCTTTGAGGCAGAGTAGGGGAATCCCTTTTGAGGCCATAGAATTCCTCCATGTTTAGTATTTATTTTTCACTTAGGCTTACTGATAGAATTATCCATCCATGAATGTCTCTGTTCTACTTGCAGATCTCAAAGGTTATGCTACACTGAAGCTGGGAGGTGTGATTCCTAGAGCAGGTAGATGGATTTGCACAAGCTGGCACGGGCGGCAGCCTGGGCTAGCTACCTGAATCCAAGGCTCCCAAGCCCTCTGGCTCTAAGCTCAGGTGGCTAGCCTGTGATGCAACATCCCCATGGCGATTTTTTGCATGCTAGCTCAAGTTGAGCTAGCGAAAGTCTATCTGGGCTGGTTCCAAAGGGGTAGCCGTGATAGTCTATTTCAGAAAAACAACAGAGTCCTGAGGCTCTTTTAAAGACTAACAGATTTATTTATCGCATGAGCTTTCATGGGAGAAAATTCCACTTCATCAGATACTTTGAAGATGGGAAACTTAGAGAATGGGAGGAAATTAAACCCACTTATGTCATGACGCATGAAGCCCTACACTGGCAACTTGGATCCCAGCAAGGAGCGGTTCAATTATAGGTTGAGCAAGTGCAGAATGACTGTGGAGTGTGCCTTCGGCCGCTTAAAGGGTTGCTGGCGCTGTCTGTATGGGAGGCTGGACTTGGATGAGGACAACATTCCAGCTGTCATCATGGCATGCTGTGTCCTCCATAACCTTTGTGAAAGTGGGGGAGAGAAATTTTCCCCTGCGTGGGACATTAAGGCTGAGTGCCTAGAGGGTGCATTCAAACAGCCAGCCACTAGGAGTATTGGGGGGGCGCAACGGGGAGCCGTCCGCATAAGTGAGGCACTCAGGGAGCATTTCAGTAATGGGAACACATAGGGCGCATCACCTCAGTGGGTCACACTGCAACTGCAAACCTGCAAGGCACTTCAGCACAGGGCAGGGGAGGGGTGGACTGTATTGTGATCAAATGACCAAAGAGTGAACATGAGGTAACAAATCTTGGATCTGTATGAATAAAGACACTGTGCACAATTTGAGATTCACTTTTATTACTAAAAAACAAAGGTGGTGGGCTAACATTCGGTAGTGACTATGAAAGGTGTTTATAGGTGTGTGTATATAGCAGGGCTCGATGCCATAGCTCTGTGAAGGGGTGGATGTTACATTGTACCAGGAGGGTCCCTGGCCTTCAGAGAAATGCTTTGAGGATGAATGGGGTGGGGGAGGCAGAAACTGGTGCTGTGTCTGAAGGGGAGGGCGAGCCAGAGGCAGCTGTGTCTGCAGACCAACCGTGGTCTTTAGCAGTTGTATTTGCTCCTTCAGAATGCTTATCGGGTCATCCTTCTGTTTCTGCCTCCTCAAATAGTTCTCTTTGCAGTACTGTCAGCATTCCTGTCTCCAAAGTCTAGTCTCCCTTGCTGCAGCCTTGGTGGATTGCATAAGCTCTTGAAACATATCCTCCTTGCTTCTAGGAGACCAATTTCTTATCTGTCTCAGCCAGTCAGCTGGTACAGAGCACCGCCTGGCGAAGGTCATTTCTAGGGAAACATGAAACAGCATAAGTATAGCTATTGTTCTCCCATTGGTTAAAAATCCAATGCTAAGTTCCAGCAGCACATTCCACCATGCCCAAGGCAATGTGCGTCCTCTGGTTCCCTGACTGATCTGAACAAGGTACGTAGGTTGTTCATGGGTCCAAGGAACGGCCCTTTTATGTAACTGAAAGGGATCTGGGAAAGGGTTGTCTGGATTCCTAAAATACTACAGTTTAGTTTGAATACTAACAGTAGTTTGCGGACACGGCCATGGAAGCCGATATCTCGCTCCTTGGCTTAGAGTGCCCCTGCAAGCCAGAATGCATATCCTACATGCCACCAGATATAAGCCAGGACCGTATGCAGTGGGACTGTCCGCAGCCATGGTTCCCAGTACCATGCTTTGCAAATGGCGAGGGAGAGTGTTCTTCTATGGGGGTGGAAACACATTAGCTCTCCCGTCCATGTTGCTAGGAGGCTGTGGAGGTACATCCAGGAAACCTTCAGTGAGCTCAACGCAGAGGATTATTTGAGAATTACTGCATGCATTAATGCACTGCTCGAGAATACAGAGTAGATGCCCTGAGCAGTGAGATATGAAATAGAAATGCATCTACCTTAAAAGACCCAGCTTCCACCCACTCTTCATTCACCTAGAAGACTTAGCTCCCAAACACAGAAGCATCACTTTTGAGAAAACTTACCAGAGCTCCCCGCTGCCACCTGAAAAGACAAGGTGGAGAAGGAATGTTGGCTGGAAGTCTTGGGGGTGGAGAACAGCTCCTGACTCTCTGATAAGTCAGCCGCACCACTTTCAGCGTCCAGGTCATCCTCCATCTCCACTTCCTCATCTATCACCTCATCGTCCCGGTCTGCTCTGGTATCCGTTGGCTGAGGGGGTGCAGACATGTCCACAGGAGCCTTGGGAGTGGTTGTGGGATCCCTGTTGAGGATGGCTTCCAACTCCTTGTAATATCTGCATGTAACCAGCGCTGACCCAGAGCGCCGGTTTGCCTCCCTGGCTCTGTGGTAGCTTAGCCGCAGCTCCTTCACTTTCGATTTCCACTGCAGCGTATCCCTCTCATAATCTCTGTCTGCCATGGCCCGAGAAATCTGGCCATAGGTGTCAAAATTTTGCCTGCTGGTGCGTAGCTGTGCCTGCACAGCAGACTCTCCCCAGACACTGATAAGGTCAAGCACTTCAGCTGTGGTCCAGATTGGAGGACATTTGCTGTGTTGGGCTGCCATTGCTTTTGGAAAAAACAGCTCCACACCACACCGAACAAACAGGAAGTGACCACAGGGGAACAATTCAAAAATACCCGGGACTCATCGGAGGGCGGGGCCAATCACGTCAGAGCCACAGAGTGCAGGAGGAAGACCAGAAAGGATGGGATTGGAATGCTGGGACATTTCCAGAGGCCAATTATTGCATGATGAGTGTACACGCACACTGTAACGCGGAACAGCCATTCCGCAATAACTGCTATCAGCCACGTTCAGGAGGTTTACCTATGCACAGCAAGAGGGCTGTTGCCATGCAACAAGCAGGATTTGTGTGTGTACGCTCCCTTAGTTATCGTGTGTGTGTGTACGCTCTCATAGTTATCGCGCAGTAAAGATAACTCTGTGTACAAGGCCTTTGAAGCTTTGAAACTGCAGAACTCAAATTTATATGCAAATTCAACTCAGTTGCCTTGGGGTTAAACAGGGACTACGGATTTTTCTCTCATTACAACAGGTGATTTGACCTCACCTTCCTCTATGTGCTGTTCCCCAGTGTTTGAATACTAACATCTATTTTGATTTGCTGTTAAAGCCTGACCTGACGGAAGGCGGAATCATTACATCCATCAAAATTCCAGACCTATTTTTTTTAAATACCTGTAGATGGTCCCTTGTAAGCACTAGTTGCTTTCCCTCTCTTCATAGTGGTTATTTCAGCTTTTTCTAGTGTTTAGGAATGTTCCACTTTTAAAACAGCTCCCTTTCCTTCACCAGTGTATTCATTAGTTAAATAAAAGGTTCTCCAAGGAGCCTGAATCTTTCCATTAGATTTCTCCCTTGGCTACTATACGAAAAAGGTATTTTAAAATGGATCAGATCTTTAAGGCTGTAACTCCAATGTAAGGTCTCTTGGGTGCCATGGAATTTAGGATTGCTTAGCTTTGCCTGCTGTTATAGTATCATGAAGCAAGATGCTGACAAATTACTGGTGCACCAAACTAAAACGTCCCCAACTTCAGAGTACTTCAGCTGCAGAATCCAATATAAAATACAGCAGCGACCCAAAGAACACAGGCCTTACTCATGCTTTACTGCATGAAAATGCAAACACTCTAAAATAAGGCAGACAGAAAATGAGCTTTCATTGTAACCTTTGATTTGACCAAATATGGTGTTTTGTTTGCACCTAAATTGAGACACTATACCTTCAATAATTTAAAGGAAAAAACATTTTAGCAAACAAATATGTACTATTTTAATTTCTAGTTATACAGGGTTTGACATTCAGGTTCAAAATTACTTGAACTGCTTTAATTAAAACTATTATCTCAATTTCATTAAATTATTGTTACTAATATGCAGCACTTCTAGATATTCACTATAGTTGAACTATTGCCTTAAGCAGGCTGTTTTAAATGTCATTCCATCCCTCCGTAGCGGTTTTTATATTATCTTTTATAAAATATTGACATCACCATAACCAAAATCTCTTTAGTCTGTCAAATTTAACTTGTAACATTACTCACTCTATGCAGTAACCGTACTGCTTCAAAATTTGTCCCCGGATGGGAGTCCCCTTTCAGATATGCATGTGCCTCTTGAGCCCTTGATTGGAAATTCCTAGGTCTGTTCAGTCGGCACAAACACCCTACACTTCCTCGTGGCAGCCACTGAGGCTACTCCAGTGTTGTTACCAATAATAAAGACAAATAGTAACTGGATTTTACATTACATTTTGCAACAAATGAGTGGGATTTTTTTTAAAGGAAAGTGATCGGCTATGTGCCTTTAACAGAGATGCTCAGAAAAAGAATTTGAAGCTCTCTCTCTCTTTTAAAAACATTTCTACTTTCAAATTTTCACTTTATACACTGGCAGTTAGATCTACTTAATTTGCTTTAAATTTTGTAAAACATTTCCCCGATTTTGGAACATCTGACAAAGTGGGTTGCAGCCCACAAAAGCTTATGCCTGAAGAAATGTGTTAATCTTTACGGTGCCATAGGACATTCATTAATTTTGAAACAGAAGAGCAATCAAAACTAAAGTAAACAGACCTAAATCTCAAGCCTTCAAAGGCTGTTTTTTAAAGTGACATGACAACAGAAATGCACGTTGATTTTTTGGCTGTAGAATAGAGATAGAACTATCATTACGCATTCAGTCACCACTAATTTACTACTGACGACTCCCCTGGCAACACTCTTTCAGCCACTCAAGTACTCCTTTTATTTAAAGATGGACTGAAAGGAAAACAAGTTAAGAGGGGGTTTGTTGGGTTATTTTTTTTTTTTTTTTTTTTTAAGAATAATTTTTTTTTAAAGCAGGTTGCCCCTCTTGATTTGGGGTGTTGGTAAAGTATCATCCTATAGCCAAGGAAATCTCTTGTTTTTATTATTGACTTCTGACACGGAGCCATCATGAAGTCCAATATCCCAGTCATCTACCAGGGCGCATACAACTTACTCAACCTAGAGGCAAGAGGGTCTGGTTTTTCTTTTCTAACATTGCCATAAGCAAATCGTACAACGGAGCAAACCTATTCCAGTTAGAAGGAATTCAGAGGGTTTAATCCTTTTTACATCTACCTCGTTATGTTGCTTCCAGAAAACAAGGAAGAGAAAACAGCCAACAGCCAGCTCTCTCTTTCAATCCTATAAATGTGCTCACTGGTTACCAAAGGGGAAAGAAAGCCAGCCAGTGGTCCCCACTTGAAGATTTCCACTGAATCAGAGCATGGCATTCTATATCATCACACATGAAAAAATATGAAGAGAAGTTGCTGCCTCGTTTCTTGAGAAGCTGTAATTAGAGGGTGCATACACAGAATGTAAGTATAGGACTCTTCCTGTGGAATTAAAATTATTTAGCAAGCGCTGCAATGCTTATGTGTAGATATTCCTTGAAAGCGACAGTCCCAATCAGAAAAGTTGCTTGTTTTATACAATGGATAGAAATGAGTTATGCGTTGGGGAAGAAAGCAGGTGTACAATACACTATTGTATAATGCACTGTGGTAGGCTATGATTTGGAGGAAACAGCACAGGGTTGGACGGCAAGCTCATTTGAGTTTTAATCCTGGCTCTGCTGCAGGAACACTATTTAGTACTGGGAAAAGCATTTCACCTCTGCCCTACTTCCCTTACCCATAAAATGGAAGCAAGGCTTACCTACTTGAGAGATGTCAAAGTTCATTAATGTCTGAAAAGCACTCTAAAGATGGTCAGAGAGCAACAGAATAGACACTCTAGAACTAAGATAAGTGTATAATACAAATAGTACTTATCTTTGTTCTAAGCATTGTATTTTTTATAATCCATACAAGGGTAAAAGTTTCAACCAAACTGGGTGCTGTTCCATAACTAGGGGTCCTAGGCACTATGCACCCACAAATAAATAATAACTAAGGGGGCTCTAAGATCAAGCCATGGGAACAAAACTTGAGTGGGTGAATTATGACACAAAGCTTCCCAGAGTCTTCTTGATCGCAATTACCTTTTCTAATTTAAAATTGTGTGTCCTGTTAGATCAATCCACTGGCTGAACAGTTTAACATCACAGAATGACGTTACTCATTACATGTAATTTCGGATTGCAGGTCTTAGTACAAGAGGATACAAATCATTAGTGGTACATACTTAATATTGCATTTTCCAAGTTATCTGAAACTAAGCACAATGTAGTACAGTAAGGGACAAAGTTACACATTTCAGAACATATTTTCTTCCAGCCATCCTAATGCATATAAGGAATTAGAACTACTGTCACTCTTTGTGTGAACTGTAAGATTTCATTAACACTGGAGGTCAGGAATTTCAAGATATAAAACAACAAAAACTGCTCTACTGGATCCAGTCAAGATGCTTCCAAGTCCAATATCCTGACTGACAGACATATACTTCAAGTGGAAGGTGTAAAAAACACCCTGTAATAAACAATTATGGAATAACTTGCCAGCAGACAAAAATTCCTTCTTATCTCAGAAAAGATTGTAGGCTTTTGTCCAGAAGCATATGAGTTTATTCACCTTCCAAGTTGACAGGGGGCAAATTCCACTGCCACATTGTGCTTCCCAGAAACTGAAGAATCCTACATTAACAAAGTGCCAGATCAATGCCTTGGAATGGACGCTCCTTGAGGAAAGAACCATAAACTCCATAAAACTAAAAATTAACTCGACAATGTTCCTTGAAGAGACTGAGAGCCTGAAAAGCCTAGAAGTCATTCACCAACTTGACATCTGATATGACTGATCAAACAGAGCTCTAAGCCAGCCAAGGCCAAAGTGAAGGACACAAGTCACTGATGCAAAGAATAGAAAACAAAAAAACAAACAAACAAACAAACACACACCACTTGAATGTGAGGCTTCTTTCTGTATCAATGTTTCCATCATAAACCTCTTGTATGGATTTACATGACAGATCAGCAAGTTACAGTACTAAGTAGGCCAAAATCAGCTTTACATGGAACCAAGGTCTGGGAGTCAAAAATAAGCAAAAGTCTTTAATTTAAAGTTTTCAGAAGTGTGTTTTCAAGTTCCTTGCACACATTTAAAACCACTTCTTTTTTCAAATCCCATTCCCCTTCTTTCGAAGAGAAAAAGTGTTACTCTTGTTAAAATTCAAAACTATAGAAACAGACCATTTTTTGAATGTCTGGTTTTTAACAATACAGAGAGTGGATAAGCTACTATAATTGCCAAAGCAGTGGATATGGCACTAAACCTGAGTTCTATTCCCAGGTTTTCCGCTGACTATCTGAGTTTCCCTATCTAAAGGAGCTCCAGAGGGGTGCCATGTTAGTCTAGTTCAGCAAAACAAACAAGGAGTCCTTGGCACGTTTAAGACTATCCACCAAAGCTCATGCAATAAATCAATTTTTTATAGTCTTTAAAAGCATCACAGGACCCCATCTAAAGGAGGTTAATACTTATCCTTTTTTGTCATGTGCTACAAGACAGTTATTAAAAGAGACTTATTCTAGGCCTGTACAGAACCTAGCCCAGAGCAACCCTGACCATGAGTGAAGCTTCTGAGTGCAGCTTCTTAGTGCTACTGCAAAAATGATGCTTTCAAGTTAAAAGTATTTACAAAAGACAAGCTTCCTCAGTCAGGCAATGTTAAATCACTAAAACTGAAAAGCATTTTAAAATAATTTACTTTTCACCCTTTGAACCATTTCAGCAATACACACAGATTGGAAAAGCTTCACTTTCTGAAATTCATTCAGCATAATATTTGAATGTTTGAGTTTTAATTTTCAATATTTCTTTTAATGCAACTTTCAATTGTTTTCTAATGTAAAGAAAGTCTATTAATGTTTGCCAGAGTAAACATATGTATGTTTACCTATTCAAATAAAATCTGATCTGTGTCTGATCTCCCCGATAATGTTCTGCAATTCAAGATCGGCCACAGAAGGCTGCCAAAAGCGGACAATTATATCTATTAGAACTAGTGTCCTCCTTTGACAAGTCAATTTGTCATAAAAAGGAGATTCAGCGGAGAAAAGGTAAACAATGTCCACAGAAAAGGTGTTACTCCCTGTGGTTTTTAAATGTCAACTTTGTTTCCTGCCCTAGAAATGTCTCAATCAGGTACTGAGTTAGGCAGCACCAGGAAGCAAAATGAATACTTAACCAGCGTCAGTAAGGAGCTGTTGTTGTTCTTCAGTTGGCTGTTTCTAAAGCTTACGTACACCAGACGGGTTAAAAACCTTTCAGACAAATTAGAGTAACCGAAGATTATACAAATAGAGTATCATGTTCTGAGAAGCAGATTGAAAAATGTTAAGGCCAGAAGTGACCATCAGCTTATGTAGTCTTACTTCCTGCATAGCATAGGCTATAGAATTTCATTCATTTTTCTCCTGCACTAAAGCTGATAGCTCATAAAAAAGTTGCAACAAGTTTGTCATTAAATAAAAACTGCATTCTCCATAACAAGGGCAGCCATGCTAGTGACAGAATTTCTTATTGGCAGAATGTAACTAAGCAAGTAGCTGAGCCCTGATTTCACTACACTACGGTCAACACAACTCACCTTACCTGACTGTACACATCAGCACTAAAATGTAGCTCCTACTGATGTAATGTGACCCACGCAACACCAACAATGATGCCACCTATGTGAGAGGCATAGCACTCAGGTTGATGTAGATAGGGCAACACAGCATCAGGATAGACACTGTGTTGCTTCCATTGATTATTACTGCCTTTCAGAAACCGCTCCACACTGGCTGTTAAACTGCTGCAAACACTCCTGGGATCTTAGCATGGACATATAAAAAGTAATTCAATGACTGCAGCAGCTATATGTCGACATAACTTAGGTCAACTTCATTTTGTAGTGTAGCCTTGCCCTACACCTATTTGGATTTTTTTTTTTTTTTAAAAGGTTACCACAAAAAATGTTTTTACTTCCTGGATTTATTTCCTTTTACCATCCACTCCACTTCTGGCTTTGTGAGTCAATTACAGCCACAGTAGTAATAAGGTGCACTGCACCATGGGAAAAGGGGGGCACAGTAGATAACTTGAGAAAAGAGCCAAAGGAGTAGCTGTGTGAGTCTACTTCAGCAAAACAAACAAGGAGTCCTGTGGCACTTTTAAAAACTAATACATTTGTTAGTCTTCAAAAGTGCCACAGGACTCCTTGTTTGTTTTGAGAAAGGAGAAGGATGAGCCTTTGCAACTGTTCTGGGGATTTCTTCCAGCACAGGAGCTTTTTAAAGTGTACCACTTCCCCTTGGACTTAAGGGGCCTGAAGGCCATGATTAGGGCCAGATAAACAAGGGTTGTCTTTTAGAGGGGCCACTACAGAAATGGTGAACTTGATGTTGGAAGAGAAATCCTGGACAACTAGCCGGGACTGTGGAAGGCAGGTCATCCAGAAGAGAGACAGAGAGAGGGACAGCAGCCACTATGTGGGGGCAGGTCAGCAACCGTCAGGGGAGGGAGATAGGTGGGCTGAAAGGGGAGGGGAAGGCGGGGAGGGCAGCGGCCACGATGGGAGGAGGCCGTGAGGGGAGCGGCCCTGACGGGACACGGGGGGTGGGTAGGGGTGCGGCCCTGACGGGACGGGGGGGGG
>ML686011.1:331418-385142 GCA_007922175.1 Pelusios castaneus
GGGGGGGTCGGCTCGAATGGGAGCCGGTCCCCCAGCACAGTCCAGGGGTTCTGGTGGCCACAGAACCTCCAAGGGAGCTTCTGCGGCCACCCGATCCCCCATGGTTCCGATCCCGGTTAACCGAATGTACGGTTAATTGAGGACTGGATAATCCAGGTTTCACTGTACTACGTAAAGAAGAAATAATATTAATACTATAAGCACACTTGAGAGAGAGATGGTGAATAGAGAGGGAAAACTTCAGATGCAGGCAGAGGGGGATAACAATGAATGCCAGAACTCGGGCAATCTTGCCTCTCCAGGATGTATGAAATGCAATACTATTGCTAATCTCACCTGTATAGGCACGTATCACAGGCATGGTCAAGTCAGTGGAGAATTTAGAAGTAAGAAAATATTAGGAGAGATGTCAAGGAAAACATAGCATGATCAGGCGATAGCGGCTGCTCAGCTAATGTTGAGACAAATTTCTCATTTCAAGTTGGAATGAAATAGTTGTTTTTAATCCATAGATGATTTAATCTAGCCTCCAGATTTTACATACTATCTCTTTTCACACCCACTGGATTTTCTAAGAGACATTTGTTTTAAGAACTAGCCTCTTTGGCAGGCAGAGCATTAAAATAATTCTCAGTACTGTCTAGAATTTGACGTGTCCCACTTTTTTTTCTAATCTCTCTAAACAAGCACAATAAACCCTTAACTTATCTTTCTTTCTCACACTAACACAAAGTTGACCATATGGGCAGTGCATCACAAGTTGCAGATTGTCTAGGTAACATTTACGAAGGTATCTCCCCCATCTGCTATAATATTTTCCCTCTGCACCAAGTGTAGGTGACAGAACTGTCCAGTTACTACCTGTTTCCAGTACTGCCTATCAGCCTCCTGGATCACACCAGCCGGGCTCAACATGCAGCCCTGTGGAGCCAGAGAAGGAGAGTTAGGGTTCTGCAGTTGTATGTAAGGTTGTGGAACAGGCAGTCCTGGGGTATAGAGGGAGTGAATGCTTCATTTGGAAGGAGCAGGGACTGCCAGGGAGAGGAGAATGGGTGTAAGAGAGGTCTGGAGGAGATCAGTGACACCCTATCCATTGTCTTCTCCAGTTTTGTCCTTTCTCCCTGTAATATTGCATGGCTCAGGGGAGAATGCTTTCCTTTACCTCTAGTTCTTCCAGTCTGAGGACCTGTCTGGGGCTCATCATGCGGGGACTTTCCTATTGGCAAACCACAGCTGGGTTTGAAGTTTTCTAAGAAGTAGAAATAGCAGATCCTACCCCTTAGCTGTAGGAACTAAGCTTCCCTGCTGCCCATCCCTCTGCTGTGTTTGCAGGCCATAGTTAATGTGCGTGTTGGGGGGATGCCTGGGGGTAGGCAGGACAACAGCAGCAGCCCTGCAGTTCAGACCACTTCTGCTGCCAAGTCACCCATTGATTGATCACGGAATTCCCCACAGGGAGGAAATATTGACTATTAACCTTATTCCGTCGCCAGTCTTAGCCCTGTTTTCTTTCTCCACATCAGCAATCACCAGTATGTTCTGGGCTCACAGTTAGCAAGAAAAAGCAGAGATGCTTGGGTTGCCAGCGAATGTTGAATGTTTTGAGCTTTTAATACAAGCAGGCAGAGGGATCTACTACTTTCCTTGAGGCGTTCAGGCCAGAGTTTCAAAGGTAAGTGCCTACATGGCACTTGTAAAATATGTACCTGTGGGGCAAACAGGTATTGGTATCAAGTTCCAGAGGGGTAGCCGTGATGGTCTCTTCCAGTAAAACCAAAACAAAGTAGGAATTCTGGGGCACTTTTAACGACTAACAAGTTTATTTATTGCATGAGCTTTCAGGGGTGTAATCCCACCTCCTCAGATGCACGAAATGGAAAATGTCTCAGCTCTCATTACAGCTCTGGCTTTCCCTCTTAAACACGGTTTGCATCATAACAAAGCTTGTTTCCTCTGCAGAGATAGGCTAGCAGTCTACTCTGCTGGATGTTTCATTTTACCTTGTGACTCACCCTCCTCTGTATGTACATATTTGCAGCTGACATTCCACATTTGTTGTATCTGACGAAATGGTATTACACAAACAAAAGCTTATGTGATAAATAAATTGGTTAGTCTTTCCAAGTGCCACAGAACTCCTTTGTTTAGGTTTTGGTATGTCCACAAATACCTGTCTGCATCCGGCTGTGCCTACTGCATGGAATAAATGTAGACGCCTATCTCTGATGTAGTCTTTAATGTATATCGTTGAGCCTTCAGAACAGCATATTCCTCCTTTACTTCCACCGTTCACCTGCAAACTCTTTACACTTTGACAGTTCTCAACTCTGGTGTATTTTGATGATCCAGAGGCTGGTTGGGACGGTCACTACAGCACAGCACATGTTGAAAGTTCTTGCATGCATATCTGCCATCCCTCCACAGCAGCTCCTCCTGGTATTTTACTATTCAGTCCATGAACGAGAAGGAGCAAGAAACAGAAGGCTGCCTGCTTTTAGTAATCGTCAGCCATCAGACAGGTTTTTCCTGGTTATCAGTCAACTTTCTGAGTTCTTCTGCTCTGGTGACAAAGGCCAGACATGGAGAACTAGTACCAGCAATATGTCCTAAAACACCAGATTGAACCAGAAGCACATACCAGACTTTTGAGGCTGAGATTCTTAGGATCAGCTGTGAGGGCGTAAACGTTCCCGTTCGTTATTATATCTTTATGTGGTTAGTCTGAGTCACTAAACTTTGTTCCTAACGCCAAATCAGAAAAAACTCTCCCTTCACTGCTTTCAGGGATATCGCAGGGCAAACTATGACCCAGATTCTCAGTGATTTCCAGTCACAGTATGAGGGGAAAGGAGGCTGCAAGGTAGCCTGTTGTGATTCTCAGGCCAGCTCTATTCTGGTTCTTACGCTGCTTAGAGCAGCTTAGAGGCAGCTGGCAAGGCGGAGGTGAGGCATTCGACCAGCTGAGAATATTGGCAGCACAAAGGACTCTAGCCACACACTTCTTGCCCCCAGCATGTTGCCTACCCCAAAGGCCAAAGGGGGCGGTGTAGCAATAAGAGTGAGTTATGATGGACATACAACCTCACAATGTGGGAATCCCCATCCAGAGAGGTACAGCTAGTTTGAAGCCATAGAATCTGGCTTTTTATCTTCAAATGCCTGGCTCTGGAGGAACTAAATACTTAAAAGGTCTGTTCTCATTTAATTTTGATCTTTCCTCAATGGGCTTCAATTAGATCATGATCAGAATAAATGTCCAAAAAGGAAAAGAGCAGGGAAAAGTCCTGCTGTTCTTCTTACTTTTAAAAATAAAAGAAAATGTTTTGCTGATTTCTCTTCTTTCCCTGACTAGCCTCTGTCAGGTCCTCTCCAAGAAGGCCATTCAGATCCACGTACATTTGTGGGTGGCTTTCTCAGTACTTAGACATCTTTGGTGAAAAATAGTGTTTAGTTCCATGTTCCTCTCAACACTCTTCTTTTCTATTTCAATTGCCTGGAAGCAATTTTTTTTTAGCAGCAGCATTTTAAAGGGTGCGGTTGACTTTTAGTGCCTCATAAAGAGGTTTTACAGAAAAGCTCATGTGAAAAACAAAACAGTTTAAAATAAAAATGTAAAGATTGAAATTAAAATCCAGGTGAAAGTGATGAGTGTTTTCATTGTCAGTGAAGAGGAATGTAAAATGGGAATGAACAGCGTCAATTCTTTGAATTTAAGCCCTCGAGTTTCAGAGTACAAGCCAACCTCTAGTTACTGGGGGTTAGGAGTAAATTTTCCTGGAATGTAATTCACCCCTTATTGTATGGGAAGATTTTGATAGACCTGTAAAAGGGCCAGGTCACCTGATAGTGTAATATTGGTTATTATATTTGTTGTAACATCCCAAACTTGGTAGGTCTTTCTGCAGGCCTGTACAGTCTTGGCATGACTAAGGAAGGGAGGGAAGCCTCTTGTTCAACCTTTGCCTGACCCTACCCCACCTCCAGGACGCTCTGGTGGATGTGCTGGGATCTGTGTTTCAGGAAAAGACCAATGCGTTTATTTATGTATGGCCTCTGGTAGATGTTTGTCTGGGCCTCATAATATGCATGTGCAAATTCCATAGAAACACATCTAGTTAATTGAGTACTCTGATGACCTTAGGTCTAGTTTTTGAGATTTTTTTCTTCTTTCTTGACCTATTATTGTCTATTAACAAGGATAAACGGGGGGGAGAGAGTCTTGGACTCCAATATATATCCTTGGACACAACTTCTGGATACTCCAATGACAGCTGGAAGATCAGGCCAACCAGAAAGCCATCACTGTTTCCACATGAAGCCACCCCAGACTTTGGAAATTATTGAGGGTTGACGATTGGGGTGTTTACTAACCTCTTGCAGATGTGTGTAAGAGCTTGAACCTAAGTAGAGTATAGCTTTGTAGCAAGAGCACTTTTGTGTAATACTGTTTCTACCAGTCCGTCTACCGGCTGTAGGGCTGTGTCTCCATTTGGCTTATTTCCTGACACCATCTCTCACAAAGTAAAGTTACCATGAGCTTTGGGTTGACAGAACCCCAGGTAACATTATCAGGGGTTCATTCTTTGAAACCTCTGGTACTGGCCACTGTTGGGTGGAGAATACCAGTTGGGATGGAGCACAGGTAGATCCAATCTGCCATGCCTTATGTTCTTGTATCGGATTCTTGACAATCCTTCACTTTGAATGAAATGATTGAATGAAGACTGAATACTGAGTTTATGCTGACAGCACCCCCAAAAATGGCACTTAAATCCATTTCTATCCCCTCTTTCTCTCATCCTCTAAGACAATTTTTAGAGCAAAATGCTGTTCATGCCATATTCCCCTTCCCTTGGAAAAATTGCCAGATTCACCTAAAGTTTTGCCATTTGAGAAAGACATCCCATAAAACCCATATGCCACAAAGGATCATAATGTGGTGGCTTCATGACTTTTGCTCCAGCTGCTGACTTTTGGACTGGCAATAGTTTTAGTTCCCCTGCTACTCTCAGTGGTATGTTTTTATTCACTTCTTCACCCTTCATCACAAGCTTGCTTAATGCAAACCTTCAAACTCAGAAGTGAAGAGTGAGTCCACAGGGAAAGCGTTAGTAACCCTTGAAGCTTAATCTGGTGAGTTTCATCAGGGCTTGTTCACTAGAGATCTCCACCGGGGACCTGTGTGCTGCTGATATACTTTGGAAGATTGGGAGAAAAAAGGTATAAATGCTGCCACCCTGAATAACAGGGTCCGTTATTGGGAAGAGAAAAAATGAAAGAGAGGAGCATCAAGGTAAGAGGTCTGGAGAGGCAAGGGTTGTCAAAAAGCCTTTCTCATCAAGCAGGCTTCAGAGAACCATAACAGACGGATTTTCAGTAACAGTCAACTATAAGAGTGTAGGAAGTTGACATGCTGTCCCTAGGAGAGCAAAGGTATTGACAGAAGACATGCACATTTGAAAAATGTACATTTGTGGAAAAATCCATCATGACAAGTCAATGCACTTAAGTCACCAAATGGACTTCACCCCTGGGACAAAACTCAATTATAGTTGCACATCCAATGAAACCATCCATGGATAAAGTGAATGGCCAATAAAAAGGAAGCAATGGGTAATCAGATCTTTCAAAAACTATTTAGCTTTTTGGCACTGAGTGCTTGCTCTAATTGACGTGTACTTCCCTGCAAAACTGCTCGGCTCCTCAACCCAACAGAGAGAAGTGCTGAGCAATTCTGAGCTGTTTTGAAGCACAAGCACATCTCTCCAGAGTCACTTAATGAAACCTCTCAAACTGTTCAGAGCAGAAGTCTGACGTAGCCTTTCAGTCACTGTATTAATTGCATATGAAGGATGTCCCTATATTTTTAATGGTACCAGCAGCAGGAACTATTTAGTGATAACGTGTTAAATAGTTTAGCACAGAAATTGCCAGTTGAAGGCCCATAAAGTAGAAAGTTCTCAACGTTTAAGTAGTTAGTGGTTCCATTTTTAGTTAGAAAGAGAATGATTAACAGCTTGTGCTCTGAGCTTACCTTTCCATATCACTCTTTTGTAGGGGCCACCCTCCACTGAATATTACATTATCTTTTACACAACCCGGGTGCTTTTTTTGGTTTCAGTCCAAGCAGAGTTAAGATCTTGGATACATCCCTCTAAGCTGGTGGGAAATTTCTATTTTCTGCCTGGTGAATGAAAGCCAGACCCACTAATGACATTCAAGCTATCTGCTTTAGGATACACCTGCACATGTTCTTGTTTTGCAACAAAAATATCTCTGAAACTGAAATGCTTTTGAAGAGAACTGCAATGCTGGCATGCTAAAAGCAGTCAGCAAGAGCTGGTAGATACTTTCTGTAGTGTGGAAGCGAGGTGGAAGTGTATCAGAAATCATCACAATGGGCGAAATCTGAGGTCCTCACTCACATTTTTACCCAGTACATAATCTAACCTGAATCAAGATCTCAGAATTTAGCCCAATCTCCTTGCTTTTTTTCTCCCTGTGGAATCCATTCTTTCTCCTACCATGTTACTATTTACTGAGGCCTTGTTTACATTACAGGATTAGGTCAACATAAGCTGCCTTGCGTCATCTTTGCCAGGCAAGTGTCTTCACTTAAACGTGTCTCCTGCTGATGAAAGTACCTCTTTACACTGATTAGCAACAACATCTACCCAAACGGCACAGAGTCCACTCAATGTAATTAGGTCAATGTGGTGTAGGTGCAGACAATGCATTTGCTTATGTCCACTGTCACTGGCTTTCAGGAGCCATCCCACAATGCCCCACAAAGAGTGCTGTCAGTACAAGTGCTCCTAATGCAGAGGTGCACCTCTGGCACAAGAAGCCCAGTGTGTGCACACACAAATGATTGAATAACTGCGCTGGCTGGATGCAGACATACGTTAGGTCAACATAATTTTGTAGTATAGACATGGCCGGCCTTTGTGATCACAAGGGCAGAAATGATATGCCATTGTGGATGCCCATTCCCTCACTTGCTTACTATGAGAGAATGGATGGGGCAATCTTTGTGCTCCTCCATGCCCACAGATATGGGCATCCTTTATATCTGATTTTTTGTTCCAATTTGGAATGAAAATATTTTCTGAGAAGTGAAATTTTCGGTGACGGAAATTCCAGTTTCCACATAGCATTACTATGTGTAGAATTATAAATGTCTGTCTTAGGTGGATTATTGCTGACAGGTCTTTCCAGGAAGGTTTGAATGAGCAGAAACTGGTTGGTTAACAGTCAAGAAGAGCAGAGCATTCCAAATACAAAGGAGCTGTGATGGGAGGATGTTCAAAGATGAGACGGACAAAGGAAGTGATCAGAGAGAAACTCAGGCAGTACAAGGGGAAGTGGAAAGAAGGGAGAGTAAAGCTCTGGGTTTATTGAAAAATCAAGGACATTTTTCCTCTTGTGGTGGTGTGTGGATTAGCACCAAGGGTGAGCTAACTTATAGGCTGCACAACCACAGCTATGGAAATACCAACCATAAAACACGTTCAGAATCGCTGATTGCTCCTTATGATAAAACAGACAGGAAGGTCCACACACAGCAGGAGGCAGCTTGTTCTGACTTATCTCCATTTCAATCTGCAAGATAGCTTTTGGACTTCTAGCTGCCCTAAACTGTGAAGCACTCATTTGTATCTATTGGGGTTTGGGGTTTTTTTGTTTTAAAGTATATTTCTGCTTCTATAAGAACCTTCCTACCATCCTTGCAATGCAAATTTCCCATCAGTTGTAATGGCCACATTATTGGGCTCATTACAAACGTAGCTTTATGAAAGCAAATAGCAATGATAGGACGCTATTAGCAAAAGTCACCCTTCATGTGGTTACATTCGGGCAGTGGTGCGTAACTATATATTAAATAGAGTTGAGATTTTGTGTTCAGATCTTTTAGATGCAGATTCTGTCAAATAAATATTGGAGTCAACAGTTATGCCAGTTTACATCAGCTGAGGCCTCTGTCCTAAAAACAAAAGAAAAATGAAATTGAGGCACTGTAATATTTAATTCTGTAATTTTACTAAGTATAGGGCTTCATGTCATTTAAAATATGTTCAGACTATATATATTTAATAGGTTTGTGTCTCAATCAGGGCTGCTGGTTGCTCCAGAAGAAATTTCATAGCCTGTGTGTGTGTGGGAGGCTAGGGGTGTGGATCAAACTGGATGGTCGTAGTGGTCTCTTCTGCACTTGGGATATGTGCACCTGAGTCCTTCTGTTATCCCCTTCCTTTGTGGGCCAAAGGGAGGATGGGTTTGCTTGCATATCAGCATGGTCATAACACTTACAGCTCTGCATTAAAATAATGCCACTAATCAGATCTTATGCTTCAAAACTTCAGCCAATTGCCTGCAGGGATCAGAAAAGCATTCTTCCCTGCTGCAATATTGGCTATTCTGAGGTGGCTTAAGTCAACTTAAGTGCCCAGTGTGGACGGAGCGATCTGTAGGTCGACTTAACCATCCTTCAGTTGATCTAAGGCTCCAGTGTGGATGTACCCTAAAGATTAACTTTTAAAAGACTAACTAAAAGTGCCACAGGATTCTGTTTTGCTGAAATAGACTAACCCGGCTCCCTCTCTAATTGCACTGGGACTCCAACATTCCCCAGTGCTACAGCCAACAACAAACATTTCACCCTTTTTGAAGGCCTGATGCAAAGCCTACTGAAGTCAATGGGATCTTTGCCCATGCAGCCTGCCTGATCTGCATGTGCAGTTGATGATATACAAAGTCGATTGAGAATCTGGACCACAGTCCTTAATTACATGATCATATGTTGTTTGTTCTACCATATCCCAGCATTGTGTCATGCATAGGATGGACAGTGAATGAATCTCTGGACTGCAAGAAGAGGCAATATGTTCTCTTGTGTTAAGGCACTGGGCTGGGACATAGGAGGACTGGGGTATATTCCTGGCAATGCCAGAGATTTTCTTTGTAATGATGGTGAAAAACTGGATCATCATAACACATGTGGGGGAGAGGGGGGCAGTTAAGGTTACATGGGGAATCTTAATTCTGTAATGTCCTAATTTGTGAATACCTGACATTGACTTTATCACTGTTATATTTTAATATAGTTGCTTGTTTGTAATATACGTGTAGTATAATGTATCCACTCCTTGTATAGGAGTATAGAACACATATGCCAGTAGTTGTTAGTCTCTAAAAGTGCCACAAGACTCCTTGTTTGTTACGCCAGCCTGTGATTGAAAAAAAATCAGAGCCAGGAAAGGGTGAATCCTGAATTTGAAAATCTAATGCCGCCTGGCAGTGCATCAGGCAGAATCCATTCACTCTTCCTGTTCACCCATGTAAAAAAGTTGCAGGTTCAGGACATGTCATGTGCCCAGCTGCAGCCAGTGCTGGGGATAGCGGTTAACCTGTCAGCACAGTCCATGGGAACCAGATAGTGAGGTTTACAGCAGCTGATCTCAGTGCGACAGCCTGCTGAAGGTTGGAATCCACATGGCCCTGTTGCTGATCAGCAATGAAGCTCCTGTCGCTGGGAATGGGTTCAGCCAAGCGTGGCCCTTGAAGTACACTGCCACACTTCAGAGACAGATGAGTTGTGATGAATGGGAAAGGAGCTACACAAAACTGGCAGTATGCTGGTCTCACAGAGCTAAGAGCAGCTTAGCGGTACAATCCCTCATGTGAAAGGGACATTTTAGCCAGAGGCAATGGCATTTGACAGCAGGAGAATACACCGGGACAGAAAAAAACAGGGAATGCAGAAGCTATGAATAGGACCATTTTTGTGTGTGTGAGCGAATTTAATGCTAATGATCTGAAGAGCTATTGACACCAGCTTTTCACCACCTGAAACACCTCTTGCTCTTCTAGATCAGAGACGCTCTTGAAGTGAGAATGCCAGTGTTGATGAACTGTGTCAAATTAAGTGGGGATTTGGGGCAGGCTAGAGTGAGAGAGTCCAATTTTTCTGCTTGGGACCTCAGGCAGGGTTTCCCTCCAGCGGGCTGATTCTCCCTTGCACGAATGGGAAGTGGGAATTAGGGAACTAATGAAAATATGATCACTTCAGTAATGATTAGAGCTGGAAGGGAAATAATACTTTTTCTAGGAAAAATATTTAGGCAAAACATTTTTTTGAAAATTTTCATTACAAATTGCTCTTAGAAAAATGTTCATTTATTAAAAAATGAAAACCATTTCTTTGGACAAAAACTGAATTTGTTGTGAAAATTCCTTTTTGGGGGGGGTCAAAAAAGCCATTTTTCGTTATTCCTTCCTCCAACTTTTTGATGGAAAATTTCCATCAAGCTCTATTCCGGCTTCTTGATTGAAATCTCTTCTGAATAGGTGGCTTTCTACACACATTTTTCTCTTTTGGTGCTGTGGAGCTCTGCTCCTTGGAACCTGTGCCTAGATGGCACAGGTGGTGGAAAGCTGATTCAAAGCCCATTAAAACCAATGGGAGTCTAGCCACTGGCCCACAGAATGTAATTGGTCCCTGTGCATCTATACTGGAATGTATCCTTATACCTCTGTTGATCACTGATGGTTGTCTTGGGCAGGGCTGTATGTGTCCCAGCTTTAGATCTTCTTCCATTGCCATGTGCTTCCTTGAGAAGGAATAGTCTAGGAAAGAAGTTCCTAATCCGGCCGTGTCTCTCTACATAAGAACAGCTCCTCATTGAATAACCCTTACTGCAAGCATCCAGAGTCACATAGTCTCTGCCCTTGGCAGGGCAGAGAGCGAAGCACCACAGCCTCTTAAGGGTTTATAATATTACACCTGAAAATACCTCTGAAATACCCAGTTTTGAATGTTTTGTAAATTCTTCTCACCTTCTCTCCCCCCCCCCCCATCCCCATCTTCTCAATTAATGATGGAATAAAGTGGGATTGGACAAACAATTGACAGCTGGGGAAATGTGCCGAGATTGGTTTAATTCCACTCTTTCTAGTCTTAATTCAGTTTGTTTATTTATCATTTTGTTTGGAAAATGTCCTTGCGGTTTATTTTCCAATCCACTCACATCCTGGAATCTCTCTGTATGTGTGTACATAAGGAGTTTTTGGAATCTCAGTGGAACAAATCTCTCTCTCAGCCCTCCTGTTTGAATTGCACATCACAGCACACTGTCTGACAACTGCAAAGATGGGGGAGGGGAGGGTGGGATCCCATATTGATTTTACATGGTCAATATTTTAAAAAGGTGTTTACCTGAAGCTGAAAAAACTAGCTTGCTGAGCCAGCGGTCAAAGAGAAGCTTTGGGGATCTGAGAAATAGTTTAATGACTGTTCTTGATAATGCCATTAGAGTTTCCTTCCTTTCTTTGGGTTCTGGTTTCCCCTGGATCATGTGTGGGTGTCTCCTGTTATCAGCCATACTCAACCCTTCTATAGCACTTCATATTTCTAAAGCACTGCACAAATATTAACTACAGTAGTTTGAAGTCACAATCCCTCTGGGAGGTAGGGGAGTGTTAGCTCCATTTTACAGATGGGAGTATTGAGACATGGAGTTTAAAGGGCCAGAAGCTGCCACATTTACCTTCACCCAGCAGTACTTTACTTTTCGAGTTTTCCCATAGATCTGAGACATTATGTGGCCTTGTGAAGATGGCCCTGGACTGGGACTCAAGTCCTATAATCTATTTCTTGCTCTGAGCTGCTGTGTAACTTTAGTACATCTCTTGACCTCACTGTTCTCCCTTCCACCCTGCATCTGTCTTGTCTGTTTAGTGTGTGAGATGGTCAGGGCAGGATATGTCTCTCATTATATGTATGTCTGCCGAGCACAACAGAGTTCTGATCTCAAATGGGGCCTCTAGGTTCTACTGAAATACAAATGGCAAATAAGTAATAACTGAGAGTGAATAAGGGTGGTAGGATCTGACCTTTAGTGACTTGCCTAAGGCCAAAGAGTGACAGAAGAGCCAGTATTTGAATTTGGGAGCTCTATCTCTCAGCTTTCTGTTCAGTCCATTCTACACCCAGCCTCTCACCCTGTAAGCCCTGGATCCTCTTTTACCAAAGGCTTAAAGTACCTTCTGCTCTTCGCAGGATGGGGTGCTCATAATGTTCATTAATGCTCATAGCAGTTGCATGATTGGACAAGAGAAAAAAGACAGGTCAGGGTTTAAATGAGCAACAACAGAAAAGCCACAGACAGATGGGTAAATGGGAAAAGCTCTGCTAGGGAGTACAAGTAAATTGAGTTAAACTATGAGCTAGACTGGACCGTTGCCTAATTCTTGTGGAATTTCCAACTCAGAGAGTACTAGGAGTCTGGGGAAGGCCAACCTTATGATACAATCAACCAGATTTGCAGAGTTAAGACACTGGAATCAGCACCTGAACATGGAATGCGTAACCAAATAAGCTGTCTGACTCAGCCATTAATGGGCCCTTTGTGTGGTGACTTTTGAGGCCCTATGAGACCGGCACAAAGCCAAGAGGTTGGGTGGCAGATGTTCATGTCAGCCTTTCCACCAGTCCCAATTAGTGCAAATCTGATTCATTGGCCCTGAGTTACTTGCGTGAGAATGTGTCACAGAAACCCAAAGTGAAACTCAGTGAGAACCACCAAGCTCAGTGCGGTTCAAACACGAGACCAAAAAGCAGGCCCACGGTTGCCTGGAATCAAGGGTCACTCCAAGGGTCACACTCATCAGTGAAGTTTCTTCAGTCAACATGAGCAGAGATTTGCATTTGTCACAAAAATCTCCAGGGCAGGAGAATTTCACGTTTTCTGGGCCTCTATTTCTGCATCAGTGTCACCATGAAGGATGGGAGACTAGACTGATGGGCCAAGGCTGACACCTCCCAAGAAGCATTAATGTTAATTAAAATTCCTCAAAGACAGTGCATTTAAACATATTTACTGAAACTGATCAGCTTGCCCCTCCCCATCACTTAGCGATCTTCAGGAATAAGAACCTCCCACCTAACAAATTTAGGGCATTATTATTATTAGCATCATTGCTATGATGGTAGCATCTAAAGTAGAGCTGGCTGGAATGTGACTCAGTTTAGGAGAATTTTCAAGATTATGACTTTTTTCCCCAACCTGAATTGAGATGAAAAGTCAAAATCTCGAAAATTGTCAGTGAACTGAAAATCTGAAGAAAACAAATTCAGCTCACATCAGTTGACATTTTGTTTCGATAATTTCAAAACACTACTTCCATTTGGACTGTTATATATTTTACATAGTTTGAAACTATACCTATATTTTGAAACAAAGTCATTTCAACCCAAAACATGCAATGCTGGGTTGCAGTCCAAAGAGACGGGAGCATACTTCCTGCCATCCTTGCCACAGACCTTATTTATGGGGTGGGGACTATTTTTTAAAAATTTATTTATATTTCAAGTAGTATAAGATTTCTGGCTGGTGCCTTGATGAATGATGAAATAAAAGTTGTCTCAATAGCTCTTGATAAAAGGTGGAGTAACTCCATTTATTTCAATGGAGCTTGTCTCTGGATTTATATTGCCGTAACCAAGAGCAGAATCTGGCCCTCTGACTATGCAGCAGTTTCAATACTTAACAAACCATAACCTCGTTACTCTATGAGGATCCTGAATCTTCAACCTTTAATTAAAGACGGTAGACTAAACTTTACTTTCCATTATAGCTGGGGGTTTCCATTGAAAACAACAGGAAGCCAGTAGACGTGACCCTCTCAATGTTCTTTAAGACTAACTTGAAAAAGGGTTATTAACACTATGAGCCAAATTCTCTCATCCTATGCAGTCCCGTTTGGGTTCCAGCGTGATCCCAGCTACACTGGTGTAAATTCAGTGTAGCTCTCTTGACATCGCTGGGATGATCATTCTGGATTTATACTCCTGCAACTAAGCACACAATCTGGCCTATGGATTTCATTTGGGCTGTCTATAATTTAAGGCAGAATCTGTGCAGTGCAGTGTCTGTCTGGTTTTCAAGGTGGGATCTAGTCTCTTCATATGCTCAGCTTTCTGAATGTGTAGTTATTGCAAGCAGAGGCACGATAAATTCCTTTTTAAGAAGAAAAGACTTTAATTTCAGTCCGGTGGCATCCTTCTCTTGGTTCTTTAAAGTGTTATTCTTCTCCGTGGAGAAGATAATTTAAAGTGATACTTGACTGTATGCACATACCTTTTCCCACCTGAGGAGAGCTGTAGCTGAATTGATTTGCATATTTATTGAATATGTATTCCTAGGATGGCCACACTGAGATGCCATCTCTCATTTACAGCATGTTCCTGCTGGCTCCGAGGCTTGTTAAAGGAAAGAGACTGTAAAAAGGGAAAAACACATTATGTGTGGACTGCAAACATAAAAGTGACTGAAGTAGGAAGTGAAAGAGATAGATTGGCAGCCTGGAGACATAATAAGCCATTAAACCGTTTAAGGGAGGCCTACCATGGCTTGCTGAGTTTGTTGTTCAATTACTGTTACTGATGAAGAATGTCAATAATTATGATTTTCAGGCTGGCCTGACGTTTACATTTGTAAAAGTTTCAAAGTCTGACTGTACTAAAAAGCAACCGAACAACCGTCGAGTAGCTGCTTATCATAACACAAGGGGGGTGGACTTTGCCTCCTCCGCATACTAAGAACTTTCAAACTCCAGGTGCATTAACGGACAGTGGCTACCACAAGCCATGCTGTGGGGTATACCAGGGGATGATAGGCACGGCCAAGCCCCCTGTGATGGAGATGAATAGTGAAGTGGGAGTGTTTGCAGCCAGGACACTGGGCGGTTATCAAGTTTGACCCTGGTTTTTGACCTGCAGAGGACCAAGGTTGACTTAATCATAGAAGATTAGGATTGGAAAGGACCTCAGGAGGTATCTAGTCCAACCCCTGCTCAAAGCAGGACCCACCCCAATTAAATCATCCCAGCCAGGGCTTTGTCAAGGCACACCTTAAAAACCTCATGCATCATCACCACTATCGCCACCATTTGTACTCTTTAAAGGGAACTTTATGAAACTTTTGTATGTTAGGAAGGCACCACAGTCCAACTCTCATAGCACAGCCATCCTCTGGTGGACGTGAGTAGAACACAGATTATAGACTATCCTTTCTCAGACTCTCCACTTCCACTCCTGACAGGAGCATGATGCTTTCCAACAATGATTGCCCTCAGCCCTTTTGACATTCATGTATAATTTGACTTTCACACAATGCCACAGAGCCTTCACTTTACTATACCCTGACCTGAAGCTCTTTCACTGAGAAGAATGGCATCAACCATACGCCGTAGTTTGTGTCTGCACCAATGGAAATGTGGTTCCAGGACCATGCGGCGTAGCTCTCATCGTTAACTCATTGTAGTCATTCTTAAAGAGATGCTGTGAAATGATGCAGCCCCAACAAGGTCCTCCTTTGGTGCTGTGCCTTCCACTTCGCTGGCTCTCACGAGGATTGCTCCGTAAACCGATAAATAGCTACGTTCACCTGAGTAAGCCAGAGTTCAGTTAAGCACAGTCACTATTGAAACATCTGCCAAAATACGAATAATATCTTTGCAGCAGGTCTTCGTCACTCATAGGTACAGCTGAGCTCTCACCCATAAAGCACGTTTAAGGGGTGCACAAGGATACATCTCCCACTGCGCTAGGATACATCACCCTGATTATTCAGAGACCTCGGAGGAAGACAAAGAACAATGTAAAAGTCTGATGTCTTTAAAACTCTCCTTTGCATGATGACTACAAAATTTGACAAGAGCTATGTTGCTGGCATGCTGAGATCACAGCCTACCATGCTGAGCAGTATTGTCTCATTGTTACCCTGTGCTCCTTGTCTCTATCTGTTGTCTCTTATGCAAGGTCTTCGGGGCAGGAACCATCTTTCGGTTCTGTGATTGTACAGTGCTTAACAGTGGGTCCTCATCTCTGGCTAGAGCTCCTTGGTGCTAGGGTAGTAGAAATAATAAAAAAGTACATTAAACTGTAGCTACATTGTTTTCTGTTACAGTGATGGCCAGTTCCATTTCTCTCTATTCACCAATCAGTCCACGAGTTTGGGAATATAAATTTCACATCCCCAAGGAAGTTATTTCCCCTTCCAAGAAAACAAAAATCCCCTATTGGGTGTTGAAAGTGCTGTCCTTAGCATGTGCATTAGTTCTCCAGGAAAGATCAGAAATAAGAGCTACGCAGCTCAGCACTGTTGCCTTGCATCCGATTTGTTTGTCACGTGGAAGAACAGAGTTAGAATATGTTGTTTACAGCACAGATGCACAGAATCCTGAAGTGGCATCCTTCCCTTCTTCCTGGTTTATTTTTTTTCTTCGGAAGTTCCTATCTTCAGATCCCGTTTGATTACTCCGAATGGCTCTGAGCATGCTGGTACCTCAATGCACATGTAGATATGGCGGGCATCACCAGGGGGTGTTGTTACACACGGTCTTCCAAGTATCTTTTTTTCTTAAGGTGTAAGCAAGTTTTGACTCTTTGGAGAACATGCTGTATTGTTGTTAGTTTGGGGTTAGGCAAGGTTTGTGGAGACGCAGCTTTGGGAGGAAGGGAAGGAGTGGGTTTAATTAGAGTTTGTGCTAGGCTCTGGTTACAGTCAATTCTTTCTCTTGGGGAGCTGGTTATTGGCACTTGACCAAGATTCCATGCATGCTGTTTGCCCATCTCATTTCCGCACTGGTGTATCTGAGTAAATAAAGCAAGTTACAATTAAAGTTTACCCAGACTTCAGGTCACTTTCTTCTGCAGTAAGAACCAGTCGACAAGCCCCCAACTAGTGCTACTGCTCAGGAGAGGGGAGACGCTTGTATGAGAGTGGAACCCTGCTGCTGGAAGAAGAGGAAACATTAAGAAAAAGTGATGTGGGCTTTTTACCTCTGATCCACTCTTAGACTGTTCAAGACCCTTTCCCTCTTATTGCCTTGCATTAGTTAGGGTTTTTCTGCTGCCTTGGAAACAACAGGCCGTGATTTGGAGCCTGACATCACTCTTTTTGCCCTTCTCAGTGGTGCAAAGATGTGGACTCAGAAACAACTTATAGCCTCCCTGACAGAGATACCTTGATGCACAGAGATGGTGAAGCTGTCTGTGCTTCCATCCCCATGACCCCTGCCACAAGGGATAGGGAAGAGCAGACAGGAGAAGTGGCTGGAGCATAATGCACTGGGCTATTCCCAGCTTGTCTCTGGCCTGCTAGGGATTAAGTAGGATTTAAGTGCTATTTCATACACAAGAATTACATTAAAAGAACATTATTAAGGTTGCAAAACTTAAATATTTTGGAAATATCAGAATTAAGGTGGCCGGTGCTTGTGGCTTTAGAAGGTTCATAGGTCAGACAACAGGGCAAAATATTCATCTGACCTTCAAAATGCTTGTCATGTGGGAGCCTTTCTCACCCCGAGCTATCCCATGCACCTACTGCGCATTGCGAGCCATATCCTCTTTCAGTAAAGGGGTCTCAATGTTTATGCAAAAGGAGAAAATGTGATAAGAAAAGGTAAAAGGATGGAGAGGAAGCTCTGAGTTATCAGAGTTTTCCTGGGATGGCATCATCAAGTCTCTTAGACCAGCTTCTCTTCATTGCTCTTTAGTAGATGAAGATGACAAACCAATTTCAGATGACCCAGAAAAGAGAAATGAAGGTAATCTAAAAATATAATATGATCACCATTTATCTGAAGTGCCTCATCATTCTGGTTTTATTTAACGTGCACCGTAATAGCACTGGTCCTTAGAAGAAGGTTTCGTATTCAGATGGATACCCTAGACACCTTCCCTAAGTTTTGTGCTCTAATGTAACAAAAGTTATTGCAAACTATAAATAAGATCTCTCTGCCTATAAGCTGTCTCTGATGCATAAAAGAGACATTTGAAAAAACCCATAGCTTTAGACAAATGTAAATTAGAAGCAAAAGAATTTTCTATTCAATTAAGTAGCAGGGGCCAGGGGCCCGTTCAGCAGTAGGAAAATCTTTGCTGGTTTTGCTTCTCATGAAGACTCACTTTCTGTAGTCCATGAAGGGCTGATGGGTCTGATTCTTCTTTCACATCCACTGGTGTAAGTCTGCAAAATTGATATTTCTTCTTCTGTTTTACACCGCGGTAATTTGAGAGTATAATTTGGCCCCTATCTCTGAAAAACCTTTCTCTAGTCAACATTAACATCAATGTTATCATTGTAAAACTGAAAAATTGTTTTCATGAAAAATTCCAAAAAAGGGAAATAGTTGTCATTTCAGAATGTTGGAAACAGACCTATATTTGTGTTTTTACTCCCCCCCGTCCACCTGCAAATTTTTCTTTTTCAAATTCTTATCTAGAACATTCACTTTTGTTTGTTTGTGTTTGTATGCCAAGCCACGTGAGTTTGGAAAGCAAAACATTTCTATTAGCTTTTTGATTACAAATTTGGGAGAAAACATTTTTAAAAGGCACAAGATTTTTGGTGAAAAAAGGGAAAAAGTCGGCAATTTTTCACCTCAAAATTTGTTTTTGAATACAGCTAATTTTTGACAAAATATTTGTTTAACTATTTCAACCAGCCCTGCTTAGTACTAATAATAATTCATGCATTAGGTCAACTTCATAACTGGTTTTGGGCAGATGGAGCCTGGATTTCAATTTACAAAGGTAGGACCTTCCCGTGGAGAGTCTTCAGCTGTGACATTTGTTACCATCATCAAGCTGCATCTTGCTCCCTTCATTGTTTAATGTAAGATCCATGTCTTTCAGCAAGTCTGCACATGTACAAAATGCGCAATGACTGCCTAGGAAGGAGCATTGCGGAAAGGGATCCGGGTGTCATAGTGAACCACAAGCTAAATGTGAGTCAACAGTGTAACACCGTTGCAAAAAAAGCAAACACCATTTTGGGATGTATTCACAGAAGTATTGTAACTAAGACACGAGAAATAATTCTTCTGCTCTACTCCACCCTGATTAGGCCTTAGTTGGAGTGTTGTGTCCAGTTCTGGGCTTCTCATTTCAGAAAAGATGTGGAGAAACTGGAAAAAGTCCAGAGAAGGGCAACAAAAAATGATTAACGGTCTGGAACACTTGACTTAGGAGGCAAGATTGAAAGAACTGGGTTTGTGTAGTCTGGAAAAGAGGAGACTGAGAGGGGACGTGGTAACAGTTTTCAAGTACCCAAAAGGTTGTTACGAGGAGGATGGAGAAAAATTGTTCTCCTTAACCATCGATGATAGGGCAAGAAGCAATGGGCTTAAATTATGGCAAGGGAGGTTTAGGTTGGACATTAGGAAAAAATTCCTACCTGTCAGGGTGATTAATCACTGGAAAAAGTTGCTTAGGCAGGTTGTGAAATCTCCATCATTGGAGGTTTTTAAGAGCAGGTCAGACACACCTGTCAGGGATGGTTTAATGGGAGTATTTGGTCCTGCCATGAGTGCAGGGGACTGGACTCGATGACCTCTCATGGTCCCTCCCAGTTCTATGATTATATGATTCTACAACTGACTTGTGAAATGGCCCCACTGCTCTGGGAAAGAAACCATTTGGACTCTTCTTAAGTAATTGGCTTTAAATTTCCCAGAAGGGGAGAGAACATCTGTTCTTCCTGAGAGTGGGCGGTGGATGTACTCCAAAATGCCTTTGATTATAAGCACCTCATGGTACAGTCCAAAGCCTCAAGCTGGTTGCAATGAGCTCCTTGTGGGTGCAAGGATCTGCCTGTGCAGAGCTCACTTCAGAATCAAAGCCTGTGCTTGTACAGCTCCTAACACAATAAAGCCCAGATCCTGACTGAGGACTTCGGATGCCACGATCATATAAATAATTCAGAGAGGTGCACGACACAGATGAATGCTTCCGCACCGCAGACAAGAAGAGATTTTTAGAAGCGCTTAGGGCAGATTTCTGAGCAACCACAGTGGGAGCCAGCTCTGCTTCCAACATTTTGAAAACTGGTCCACTACAGCATCAGAAAGGAGTGCAGATCTTTACACATCCTTGAGTAGGAGTTGTTCCTTCCCTGCAGAGCTCCCATCTCTCTGCTTGTCCCAGACATGCACAAACATGGTTTTTTGGTTTTTTAAAAAATTCCTTCCTTGAGCTCAGATTCTCCTGCTCCCTTCCCTTGCCTCCCACAGCACGTTTCCTTTTGCTAAGAGAGCAATCAGTGTGTTGGAGACACATTGACACCTGCTAATGGATGTCTCATCAAAACAAACAACAGAGTCCTGTGGCACTTTTAAATACTAACAGATTTATTTATCGCATGAGCTTTCGTGGGAGAAAATCCCACTTCGTCAGACGCTTTGAAGATAGGAAAGTTACAGAATGGGAGGAAATTAAATGCAGGGGAGTGTATGACATAGGATCAGGTCAGGCTGTAACAGCAAATCAAAATAGGTGTTAGGATTTAAACACTACAGATTTCCTGAGAAAAATCCAATCCATTGACGGTCTTCCAGAAAATACCATCCTGGCCACTATGGACGTAGAGGCTCTTTACACTAACATCCCACACAAGGATGGATTACAAGCTATTAGAAGAACTATCCAAGATGATGACACAGCTAAACTTGTGGCTGACCTCTGTGACTTTGTACTCACCCACAACCATTTCAGATTTGAAGATAATTTATACCTTCAAGTCAGTGGCACTGCTATAGGTACCCGCATGGCCCCACAATATGCCAACATCTTTATGACCGATTTAGAACAACGTTTCCTCACATCTCAACCCAAAACACCTCTACTTTACCTACGCTATATTGATGACATCTTCATCATCTGGACCCGTGGTAAAGATGCCCTTGAAGATTTCATAGAGATTTCAACAACACAATCAAACTTAGCCTGGAACACTCCACACAAGAGATCCACTTTCTGGACACTACAGTGCAAATTAGTGATGGGCACATAAAGACCTCCCTATACCGCAAACCTACTGATCGGTATAGTTACCTACATCCCTCGAGCTTTCATCCTTGACACACCACACGATCCATTGTGTACAGTCAAGCCCTAAGATATAACCGCATTTGCTCTGACCCTTTAGACAGAGACAGACACCTTCAGGATCTCTACCAGGCATTCTTAAAACTACAGTACCCACCCGCAGAAGTGAAGAAACAAATTGACAGAGCCAGACGTGTACCCAGAAGTCAACTACTTCAGGAGAAGCCCATGAAAAACAACAACAGAACGCCACTGGTCACCACCTACAACCCCCAAGCCAGACCTCTTCATCACATCATCAAAGATCTACAACCTATTTTACAAGATGACCCCTCACTCTCTCAAGCCTTGGGAGACAGACCTCTCCTTGCTGTCAGACAGCCCCCTAACCTTAAAAGGATACTTACCAGCAACTACAGATCATACAACAGAAACACTAAAGCAGGAACACAGCCCTGCAACAGACCACGCTGCCAACTTTGCCCTCATATCTACACTGATGACACCATCACAGGGCCTAACCAGGGCCACCTACTCCAGCAAGGGCTCGTTCACCTGCTCATCCACCAATGTGATTTATGCCATCATGTGCCGGAAATGCCCCTCTGCCTTATATATTGGACAGACAGGACAGTCTCTGCGCCAAAGAATAAATGGACACAAATCTGACATCAGAAATTGCAACACTACAAAACCAATAGGGGAACACTTCAATCTCCCTGCTCACTCCATTGACGACTTGTTAATAGCTGTGTTGAAACAGATGAATAACAAATCACAGCTTCAAAGAGAAACTGCAGAACTTGAATTTATATGCAAATTTGACTCAGTTGTCTTGGGGTTAAACAGGGACTATGGATTTTTCTCTCATTACAACAAGTGATTTGACCTCACTCTCCTCTATGTGCTGTTCCCCAGTGTTTAAATCCTAACACCTATTTTGATTTGCTGTTACAGCCTGACCTGATCCTATGTCATACACTTCTCTGCATTTAATTTCCTCCCATTCTGTAAGTTTCCCATCTTCAAAGTGTCTGACGAAGTGGGATTTTCTCCCACGAAAGCTCATGCGATAAATAAATCTGTTAGTCTTTAAAAGTGCCACAGGACTCTGTTGTCTTTCTACAATAGACTAACACGGCTACCGCTTTGGAATTCATCAAAACAGGTTCTGGATTACTTGCGGGGACTGATCCCCGCTTGGAAATTTAGAGAGTTAAATAACTAAGTGTTTCCTTCCATGGACTACAGCCTGTTGGAAGGGAGGTGGGAGAAATTTCTTTTAGAAATACCTTCATTTTAGGAGCTCTTCCCTCTGAGAAATGAAGCTCTGTTGACTTCTCTCTTTGCAAGCTCTCTTGTGCAAGAATTGCAGCTGGTGAATAAACAAGGATCCTGTGGCACCTTTAAAGACTAACAAATTTGTTTGTTTTGCTGAACAAGACTAACATGGCTACCCTTCTGGAGCTGGTGAATAGGGGATCTCCAGGACAAAATAACATCTCAAAGCTTCCGCCACACCAGCGTTAGGAAGCTGATTTTCTATTGTGAGAATAATATCCCAGCAGGATAGGCGGCTCCCCTGACTGGAATTACAGCCTGGCCTCTGGTAAAAAGCTAATACAGATCAACATGTTTGCCATGTCACCACACTGTTCCCCTCTGTTTGAGCTGACAGCTAATGCTGGAAAGCTTCTGCATGTCCTCCGTGTCTGCAGGAGTTGGATGTCAGATGCAGCAGGCAGATGGGGCAGGCATGGGCAGCCGGGCGTGAGCTGAAGGGAACAGAGCACAGGCCCTGATGTGCCGTTGTGGACCTGACCTTTAAAATGCAAAGCATTTGTCAGAAGCCCTGAGAAAAACCGGTCTCACCAGCCAAGTGACACTGCAAGGAAAGAAAGTGTCTCTCTGTCTTACACACCCATCCATCCATCCACCCCCACATGCCGCACTAGGCCAGAATCTCCAGTCTCTGGATACAGGTGTCTGCAGGAGCCAGTGAGACTTACACTCACCCTTTGGTAAGAGAACGGGGCCCAGCGACCTCAGTCTTGCTCAGTCCTACAGTCTAGGGGCCCCAGGCCTTGCAACCCACCCCAAGGTACTGCCTCCGGCAGTGGGAGGTGCCTGAGTCTCGCTCACGGCCTTCAGATCAGCGATGCCATTCTGCACCCATTTCCAGCTGGCCTTTGCCTCAGAATTGCCCTCGCTCTTCGGCCCTGGGGTTTCTTCCAAATTCCCAACTGCCTCCCGAGACCGCTTTCTCTCCCCCAGTGACCACAGTGTTCGATTCTTCCAGGAAGCCCTGGAACGGGGTAGCGCTGGCCCCAGAAGCTCCCCTTAAGGGAGCTGTATACCCCATTTCAGTTTGTTACTGCAAGGCACGGGCAGACAGGGAACCGCGCAGTTAGGAGTCCCGTCCCCCGCCTGAATGTGGAGTGAGGAGCAGAGACGTTGGCTGCATCTATACGAGAAGTGCTGTGTTGTTATAGCTAGCGCGGTATACAAACCCACAAAACATTCCCGGTGTATATACTCTGCTTGGTACCTAGATAGTAAAGCGCCCCCAAGTGTCAAACAAGTGACACCAGTAAAAGCACGTTCCAAAGGGCTAGCCGTATTAGTCTTGGTCAGCCAAAAAACCAAGCGTCTGATGAAGTGGGATTTTCTCCCACATGCGATAAATAAATTTATTAGTGCCACAGGACTCCTCTTTTTGTTTAGTAAAAGCACGGTTATGCTTGTAGAGTTGCATCTACACATGGGGTTTCTGCAGGCACAGCACTGTCTGTGAGAGATCACACCTCTTCACGCCCCGAGTGTGAGAGCTGTGCTGGGTGTAGAGCAAACCTGGCCTCAGAGGAATACAAGGGGGGAGGACTTGCTCAGGTGTGCGAGACGCACGTTAGCAAAAGGTTTGTGGGCCACCAGTAAGACACTGAACCGAACCCTTTGTTTTTAACCTCTTTCTCCTCAGTTCAGCCAAATAGCATGGACGTTTCTTAGCCCAGCTAAGTAAAGCAGGGCACCCAGTCCGAATGGGCCCCTTCTCGTTACCCAGGCCCGCTCTCCAGTGCAGACCAAATGTTACAAGCTGAGGTTCAGTACTACGGGCTCGTCTACACGACACCATTAGGTTGACAGAGGGCAGCTCACCTCGACCTAATTACAGCCTTCCTCCCACCGATGGAAGTGCCCACCTACGCCGACGTGATCACTCCGCCCCCACGAGAGACGTCGGTGCCGTTAGGGTGACGTAGTGTCACACTGTCACCGTCAGCACTTCTCTGGTGATTCTGTGGGATCGAATAAATGGCAGCAGAGACCCGCTCGGTTGATCCAGATGTCGATGGAGTCAGAAAGATTAACGCCGCGTAGGTGGGAGGCCATTTCCCATTGGTGCAGCAGAGTGAGAACACTGCGCCACGTAGAAGTTAGGAAGTCGACAGCAGATAGGCAAGCTACTCTGTGTAGCGTGTATATCTCCCATCGGCTGCCGCTGAATTTTGCCGGCACTGTAGACCAGGCCTGGGTAGAGGCTGTGTCCGTTACACTGGCTGTTGACCGTTTTGGTCAGTTTTAGGCCAGAAGCCATGAAATTGACAAGAAAGCCAGGCAGCTAGAGCCCAGCTTCCCCACGCTACCCTGGAGAGCTGGGCGGCTGGACCCCGCTCCAGGCTGGGCACTGGGGGGGAATGGACCTAGTGCCTTGCTGGGAGCTGTGGTGAAAAGCCCAGGGGATTTGGACCCCACTGGGAGTGGGGCAGTCCTGGCTCCTGGTGGGAAGGGAACAGAAGAGAGGGGTGTTGGGAAGCCAGCGCAGCTGGATCCAGGTCCTTGGGGTGAGAAGCATTGGGCACCTTCCCCCAGGTCCGGGCAGCAGCTTGCTCCTGGTGAGGACACGCACCAATGCCCCAAGCAGGGCAGTGTGGACATGAACTAAATTGACCGGTTTACCTTTCTAGTGCAGACATAGCCAAGTGCTGCAGATTCTAGGTGCTGGGAACTGTTAAGGGGAACAGCTGCTGCTTGACAGACATGTGGCTCTGCCCTCCTGTCTGCTCCCTCTGTGCTCTCCTCTGACATCTAGTGGAACAATGCCTTCCACGTAGTCAAGCTCCAAAGGGGGAGCCGTGTTAGCCTATTGCAGAAAAACAGAGTCCTGGGGCACTTTCAAAGACTAACAGATTTATTTATCGCATGAGCTTTCGTGAGAGAAAATCCCCCTTCGTCAGATGCTTTGAAGATGGGAAACTTACAGAATGAGAAGAAATTAAATGCAGGGGAGTGTATGACATAGGATCAGGTCAGACTGTAACAGCAAATCAAAATAGATGTTAGGATTCAAACACTGGGGAACAGCACATAGAGGAAGGTGAGGTCAAATCACCTGTTGTAATGAGAAAAAAAATCCGTAGTCCTTGTTTAACCCCAAGGCAACTGAGTCAAATTTGCATATAAATTCGAGTTCTGCAGTTTCTCTTTGAAGAAGCTGTGATTTGTTATTCATCGGTTTCAGCACAGCTATTAGCAAGTTGTCAATGGAGTGAGCTGGGAGATTGAAGTGTTCCCCTATTGGTTTTTGAGGGTTGCAATTTCTGATGTCAGATTTGTGTCCGTTTATTCTTTTGCACAGAGACTGTCCTGTTTGTCCAATATTTAAGGCAGGGGGTCATTTCCAGCACATGATGGCATAAATCACATTGGTGGATGAGCAGGTATCTGCCTTGTATATTGGACAAACAGGGCAGTCTCTGTGCAAAAGAATAAATGGACACAAATCTGACATCAGAAATCACAACATTCAAAAACCGATAGGGGAACACTTCAATCTCCCTGCTCACTCCATTGACGACTTGCTAATAGCTGTGCTGAAACAGATGAATAATAAATCACAACTTCAAAGAGAAACTGCAGAACTCGAAATTATATGCAAGTTCGACTCGGTTGCGTTGGGGTTAAACAGAGACTGTGGATTTTTCTCTCATTACAACAGGTGATTTGACCTCACCTTCCTCTATGTGCTGTTCCCCAGTGTTTGAATCCTAACATCTATTTTGATTTGCTGTTACAGCCTGACTTGATCCTATGTCATACACTCCCCAGCATTTAATTTCCTCCCATCCTGTAAGTTTCCCATCTTCAAAGCATCTGACGAAGTGGGATTTTCTCCCACGAAAGCTCATGAGATAAATAAAACTGTTACTTTAAAGGTGCCACAGGACTCTGTTTGTTTTAGTGGAACAATCAAACTAAAACATGGGACAAGCGATGCTCCTGGGGCACTGCCACAGAGGAACAATGAATTCCACTGTGCACTCACTTGTTTTCTTGCACTTAATACCACCAAAGATATTGTGGCAGGAGAAAGGAAAAGACGCCAGCCTGAACAAATAGCAACTCTGAATTGATAGCATTTCTGTCCGCTTCTCTTAAAGAATTTACTTCCTTGTTACCAGTTGAATGGTCTTTTAGCTACAGTAGAGACAGGCATCAGTTTCACAGTTACCTTGTGATTAACACCATGAAATAAAATCTAAGCATGCCGTCCCAAGAGCTTTTGGGGAAGAATCTTGGGAGGCCTTGTGTTAAACCTCGTGATAAATGTGAAATCACTACGGACTACGTTTTCACAGAGGTCTCTCAGAATGCATCCACACAGTCTGGGAGTGCAGCTGTTTACATTGGCGTGAGATGAAAAACTGATTGGTTGGTTCGATGGCAGTTCCAAGGAAAAATATTGTTTCAATTTGCACTGAGTCTGGAATTTTTGGTGAATTTAAAAAGCCCATTTCTGGTCTGTTCCTGAGCAGGTGTTTGAACCTGAGTCTTTCACGTTCCAGGTGAATGCCCTGAGCAGTGGCTGACGGTTATAGCAGGGATGGTGGGAGCTGGCAGGGTCTCCATCTTCTCCTCTTCTGGCTGTTTTGTGAATGACCACAGCTATTTATGTCCAATGTGCGAGTGGTTTGCGGTCGACTAAAACTCCGTTTTTTGTCGAATAAACTGTCTGTTGGAAAAATTTGACCCAGCTCTCATTTGCCTACGCAAGTATTGCAAGACCCTCTCTTTCCATGTATGAGCAGGAGCTGCACATGGAAAGGGGCATTTTGGCTTACAGGGGGAGATTTTCAAAGGTAAAGATGGGAGCCTGACACCTAACTGCCCTCCATGCTTTTACAGATCTCCCCCATCACGGGTCAATGCATACATCTCTCACCACCGCTCAGCAGACAAACATGGGATTTTGTGCTCACGAGAGGGTGTACTGGTAAATTTGGGGTTGCAGTTTTAGAGGCCCTGTTGCAAAGGTGATGCATGGGGGGAGGGGCATGTGGCATCCTGTGCCCCGCAGGTTTTGCTGCTTGGCTTGTACTGAGCCTGCTCAGTAACACTGCCCCCCCCGCTATTGGCAGGCCCGGGTCATCTCTGCCCTGTTCCCTGTCGGGTTTCTGTGTTGCTGTGATATGCACTAGTAAGCTTAGACAGTGATGCTACCAGTAGCGACCCTCCCATGCTATATGATCCCACTGCTCTAGCAATATTTACAGGGGGCGAGTAAACCTTTCCAGGTTCTGCCTGCAAAGGGATTTGCAAATTTGTGCATGCAGTTGGTATAGTAGGCATGGACTGGCAGACTCTGAGCACTGATGAGGACAAAGCCAGCTTTCTCGGGTAAGATGGCACTGCCATGGTTTAGATCTGACAAGTTTGTCCTTACTCACACATGGGTTAGCCTCATTCGGTCACTTCACCACCTGCAAGCAGGTTCATGCATCTATCCTGACGCAGCATCAGCCCTCTGTTCCCAGGAAAACAGTCTGCACTGCAGGAATTGGATCGGGACCGTTTTGGGAATCAAAATATAAAAGAGTCACTGTAAGCCAGTTCCCGCTCCCTTGGTGGGGAACGACAGAGGAGTGGATCAGAGACGAGATCTCACTTCTGCCGCAGAAGGAGACGTCTGATCTCGAGCAAGACCCAGAAGCTGGGATACAGGTATGTGCGCCAGATGTAAAGCAGCCTCCTGAGTGGGGGAGTTAGAGAAGTTAATACGCCCGGCTTCAGCCTGAATAAGACAAGCCAATACAGGGGCCTGCAGTCTTGCTTTCCGATGTTGCTAGTTGTATCAGAGAACTCCGCTAAGAGCTAACACACAGCCTCTTGCCCTGAGGCAGCAAGTGGGCAATGGATGAGATCCTGCTGGGCTGGGCTGGTCCTCCCGGTCACAAGGGACAAGCTCGGCCAGTCAGGGGCACAGGAGATGCAGCAGGTGGTGAAATGAGCTCGTGACCCTCCAGCTGGAGGAAAAAGCCCTATGGACACCAGGGTCTGGAGCAAGCCACTACTGGTCCCGAGACACACTTGCTTGCAGCCCAAGTGTTTGTACTGCTCACTTCTCCACTTCCTGGCTCTCTAGCTCAGCAGTTCTCAACCACTGTGTCGGGACACATTACAGTGTCGCCTCACAGCAGCAAGTGTGTCACGGAGAGCAGGGGAGATGGCTGGCTTTGGCCTGGGGGAGGCGGGCTGGTGTGTCCTGTAGGGTCAGGACAGGCCACCAAGTGTGTTGCGACCCATGAAAGGTTGAGAAGCACTGCTCTAGCTAGCTAATGGCGGTGGCAGTGTCACGGAGTAGACACTGCAGTCTGAGCTAGAAGCAGAGCAGGCTGGATGGCGCTTAGAGGAAGAAGCCGTGACAGGGAGCTCACGTGGAAGTAATGCTATTGTAAGGTGCACATCTGCTGACGGGTTCACTTGCACCGCTCGGTGACGAGACCCCTCTTAGAGAAGGATGTAATTGAGATTTTAATAAGCCAGTCGTGCTACTCATTACAACTTGATTATTTCAAAATATTTTGTGAAGTTCATAAAATTGGTTACATTGCTATTCAATTAGCATATAATATCTGCGGCAGCTCTCCTCTGATGTAATGGGGCTGGTACTCTTCTGCGTGTGAGCAGCACACAGCAATTGATGAATGAAAACCTTTTCTCTGAGCCACAGCAATTATTTAGTAAGGACAGGTGTATTTCTGCCGCATGCCAAGTGGATCATGTTCTTGACTGATTGTGGTTAGAGACTGGCCTGAGTTGTGAAGTTTGGACTTTGGAATTAAACGGGCTCCGAACTACCCCAGGCCTCAGCTGACTTTGGTTTATGTGTCCGTCTTTGGTCTGGTTTGGGCCAGTCTCTATTTTTTCATCTTGACTCTATATTTGTTTTACACCCAGGGTCTGATACCCGGGAGCAGCTGGCCTGAACAGATTGCAGATCAGGGTGTGTGCCAAGGTGACTTTTCAATCCCCTGTGCACTGGGAGATCCTGCTGCTGCTCCGGCATGCTGATCCCCCTGTGCTGTGTAAGTGCACTCCGAGGTGTCGTCTAATTTCCAGTGCCTGCAATAGTTGCTGGGGGCTGAAAATGCATAATGCAGAGACATCCTAGCAGTGACACCTTGCTGTGGCCACAACTCTGCGCCCCTATGCTGGCAGGGGGAAGCGGGAGTGGCATAAGAGCCCCCTGGCCATCCAGGGGATCAGCCGTCCATTGCAGTCTGCTCTGAGCCTGTTAAATGGGTTTTGGGGCTGGCTTGCACAGCTGGAATGGAATAAAGCAGATGTTTGTGCATCACAGTCAGCTCCAGCAGGGTGACTGGGGAGAAGGGGAGAGGGCAGGGACTTGTTTCGCCTCAGCTAATCTTGAGCGCCAGGACGGTCCCTCGGGTTCATAGACAGCTGTTGTAAAGTAGGGCAGCCTGGGGGCTGGGGACCGGTCTGGCATCAGGATGGTCCCAGGATCAGGGGAGTTCGAAAATAGCTTGAAGCCACTTTTGCACCATCCTTCCTGAGCTGTGTTGGTGACTGCTGTCCCACGGCACCAGAAATAGGTGACTGAACGTTAGGTGTCGATGCAGGCCGACTGGACGGTGCTTGCGAAGAAAGCTGTGGACGATCCAGGGTTCATGATGTCGGCAGCACTGAAAGCCCCTCTAGGCAGTGATCTTTTTGCGCATCTGCCTTTGATGAGACCTCATAATGCGAACAGGGCCCGCGCTGGAATAGCATCCGGCTGGTGCTGCACCTCTGCGACTCTGTGCCCGGCCCAGTCTTCAAGCAGCCAAAGCAGTCATGAAATCCAAGCGAGCTAACACAGCATCACGCTAAGAAATGCAGCACTGTCTTCTCTTCCACCCGCTGGAGATTTCTAATCCAGCGAGCAGTGCGCTCTGTCTGAGCTAGCACATGTGTGCGTGTCTGAGACATGTGAATGCCATGTCTTTGTGTGTGGAGGGCAAAGGAGGAGAGACATACACACTGCACCGCATGGCTAAAATGTACGTGTTCGCACAGGCATTTTATCTTCATGTTCAGTGGGGGTGGGAAGAGGAAATTTACCTTGACGGAGCAAGTTTGGGTTTTCTACAGCTCAGCTTCTGGCCGAGATTCCCACGTCCTGTGTTCTGCAGTAGTGTATGCTGGCTCCTGAGGTGTTGGGATCTGGCCATGTGTCTTGTGGACTGACTCTGAGAGTACCGATTTGTAGCATTCTTTCTAGACGCTTCTTGTCTGTTTCCAGCTTGACAGCTGCCACGAATTTGGACGTTGCTGCTATGCCCGATGAAATCCCATTTTCTGAAGCGATGTGTTTACGTGGGCAGCTGATGGCTCACACAAAGCTTCCCAAAGAGCTCTAGTCCTAAAACACATTGAAATGAACAGTGGCTGAGCCAGTATAATTCTTTATTATATGACAGTAGATCCTAAAACCACTGTACAAACACATAGCAAGACACAGAGCTTACAATCTGGGTCAATAATGCCAACGGGAAGAAGCAGCATAAAGAGATGGACTGACTTGCGTGAGGTCACAAAGATTAGTGGCAAACCTGTGATCAGAATCCAAGTCTCCAGTGCCCGAGCCACTACTCAGACTCTTCTTCCTATTTTGACTCCCATCGCTTATACCCACTTATGACTATTACTGTTCATATTCCTCTTGGAAAGTGGGTTTCTGGCTTTCACCCCTGCTGCTCTCTCCTCCTAGGCCGACAAGTGGAAATGCGCTTGTTTATAAAGCTCCCATTCCCTCGATAATGCACGGGACTCACTGGCGTCTAAGTTAGCTAAATGTAACAAAGAGGGACCTGCAGCTGGTCAATGTGTCATCCGTTAGCGCTGTAGCTGGAACAGCCTTTAATAGGAATTACACTTAATGGATGTAGGGGATCTGGGGATAATTGATTGACCTAGTCCTGAATGTGTTTCTGGGTAGAAAAAGCCACAAAATGACAGGAATCTTCCTTCTTCATCATTGATCTCTGTCCAGAGTGAGCGGGAGCAGTGGACACTGTGGGTCAGATCCTCAGGTGGTGTAACTGGGCATCACTCTTTCATCTTCAGTGGAGCTATGCTGATCTGCACCAAATGACACTCCGTATAATACAGGCTGGGTCTGGCACGTGCTGGCATGTTTGCAGAGAAAACTATACTTCTCTAGTTACAGAAACAGACTGTCAGGGTGATTTTTAAAAAAACTGAAAAGCTTGACGCTTATGGGGAGGTGGGGAGAAGACTCAAAATGTTTATTGCCCTTAGCATTTTTTTCCTGGGGTCAGCTGGCACTATGGAAAATGGCAATTAAAGCTGGCTCAATGATTGTGCTTTCCAGCTTTAGGTCTCAGCACTATACAGAGGAGACCAGTGTCCAGCTTTCACTGATGGGGAAACTGAGGCACAGGGTGGTGAAGTGACTTGCCCAAAGTCATTCAGCAGGCCAGTGGCAGGGGTGAGAATTGAAGCCAGGTCTCCTGAGTCCCAGTTCAGTGCCCAAAAAGTCACTGCTGACACAGGTGGTGATAACTCCATGAGATAAACAGTGGAATGAGATGCAATGGGGTTTTTCCTGGTCATGTCAGCGATTAATTTAGCCCATATATCCTCCACTCAATGCAAAGTGAGGGCACTGTTTCTCAAAAAGATATTTCTTTAGTGCCAGTATCACTGTGGCTGCAAAACTGACATGTCTTTTGAGTCTTTCCTCTCCTTCCACAAGTAGGAAGCCTTTCACTCCTGTCAACAGGAGCCTTAATGCCCCATTTATTGCTCTGCATTTTGCTCTGTTATTTGCATTCAGGACTGTTTCCCTTTAGTTCAAAGGGGACAAATACTGACAGAATTAGTGAACTATTCCCAGCCACGAGCCACATCAGTCCAAACACCTTCCTCTGACAGGCATATTTCACAAGTTTTGCAAAAATCTTCTTTAAAGAGCAGACTGTATTCCAATCAATTGATGTCATGATTTAAGGCTCCAGCTAGGGATGCATTTAAGCACATGCTTAAACCCCACTGAAGTTCAGTTTTCACATCTAAAACAGCTACATTTTTGGCCCTGATGATTGCAGGGAAAAAAGCTAAATAACAATGATTTTGGAGACATGATATTTGAACAGTGCATTAAATTCACTGGGACATAAGCACACGGTTAAAGGTAAGCATGTCATTAAATGACATCCTGAGTATGGAAAGATGTAAGCGTGTGCTTAAGTGGTTTCCTGAACTGGGCTGATCTGAGTTAACAATGAGTTTTGTGTTTGCTGTAGCAATCCCTTTTTACAAGTTCCAGAGGGGGAGCCGTGTTAGTCTAGTTCAGCAAAACAAACAAGGAGTCCTGGGGAACTTTTAAAGATTAACACATTTATTTATTGCATGAGCTTTTGTGGGAGAAAATCCCACTTCCTCAGACTTTCATCAGGCTTTCAAGATGGGGAACTTACAGAATAGGAGGAAAATAAGTGCAGGGAAGAGATCCTATGACTTACACTTCCCGGCATTTATTTTGGTTATTTTAAAGAGAAGCTGGATTTTCATCTTTTTCAATATGAGAGGCAATTTGATTAAATTCTCTACACTTGTAAGCACCGTGTTTTCAAATCAGCCCTGACACTAAGTAGGTTAGTGGGAGGGGAGTTTTAAAAAATTTCCTGTAACAGAACTTGTGAGCCTCTGACCTGAATTTTCACTCGTAATCTGCTTTATTGAACACGCCCAACCCTCAACCGACTGTAAAATCCACCAAAGAGTGAAGCTGTGAATTGAAAACAACAATGGACCAAGAAAAGAAAGCAACCCTCTAAGAAACACAAAACCACAACCTGTGTCAATAGGGAGTCAGCCAGTTAAAGTCCTCTGGGGTTTTTTTAAAGGAAGAAATGTTGTTATTGAAAGTGTTAAAGAAGCAAACCTTGGACAAGGCCCAACGCTACTGAAAGGGGCTTTTATGGTACACCCCCCTGAAAAACGACAACCCTCCCAGAAGTCATCAGATATGCCATTGCAAAGGCATTTAGATGGGAGGTCCTGTCAAGCAATGCAAAAGCCGGGTGATGTATGGCCCAAAGGAGTTTATCTTGCTCTGGGAAAAAAAGACCTTGGAACTGACACTTCATATTTCGAAGCCAATAAAAACATCTTAAAATAACGCCCCCTCCCTCTCTCGAAGAGCAACTGTGAGTGAGAGAGAGCGAGCACGGGCGGGGGAGCACTGATCACAAATGATTCCGTTTCTGGCTCTGAGAACTTTGTGGTGGGCAGTGCAGCATGAGTGATTTATAATTAACTCTAACATGAAGAATCAAATGCAATGCTTTCAGAACTGTGCTACAAAAATAACCATATTCGCAGGCTTTGCAAAATTGGAAACAAATGTTGCTAGGAAAACAGGCGCTCTCTCCCCTCCCCCTGCTTTGGAGAAAGGAACATACTGGAATTCGATCATTACCACAACGATGAGCCAATATAATTTGTCATGGGAAATTCATCTGGGTAAAACAAGATTGCTCCATTACTCCTCCATGACTCGAACAAATAATTGTATTGAAATATCTGGAATTAAAAGCGGTGCAGTCTGTTTCTGCTCCTTGGCAGCTAAGTTTTGTCTTTTTCTTTCTCTTCTTCAAGGACCTGGAAGTGAAAAGCAATTCATTTAAATATTCCCCTCTGGTGTAATCCAGGGGTGTTTGAGATAAGACTCTCAGATCCTGGGTGGACATCTCGGTGCTCTTGTGTAATGAACGCGTGGAAATGTCTGACGGTACAAGGTGCAGCAGAGCAGGGGCCAAGGGATTTTTTTTTGTGAGGTATGATCTCTCAGTGAGGTAGGCACATGCGTGGTCCCACTAAAGCCAACGGAACTACTCCAAGACAGGGTTATGCTAAAGCACCTGCTAGACTCAGGGCCTGAACTAGGTACATTAAAAATGAAGCAACTGGTGGGCCCATAAAGCCGTGCTCTACAATCCCTTGGAAAATAACAGTGAGGATTCCACATTGGCTCATCAGAAAGTAAAAATAAAAAGTGTTTCCGAAAAAATACAGTGCAAAGTGATCTTGTGTTCTGGGGGCCGACTCCTGCAGTTTTGACTCTTGGAGATTGGTTATGCTAAAGCAACACAATGGAAGGGCATGACTCAGGAGAACAGCACATTGCATCTTCAAATTCTTGTCTGTTCCTCTCCTGGTTCCTTATCTCATGGCTCCTGAGGTGAGCTGCGCCCGATAAAGCCTTCCAGGGACAGGCTGAGTTCTCCATGGAGGTATCCTCTCCAGGCTTTATTAGTCTTCTTAATGTGTCCTATTATCAGGCACCGTACACACACTAACTGTTGTACAGTACGTAACTGTGCGAAGCAATGAGTGGTAATACCCCTTCCCAGGTGAGTTTACAATACAGAAGGCATAAGCTGATACAAAATAGAGTTGCTTCACAACAAATACAGTGCTACACTGAAAAGGGAGGACTAATGGCAGACACTAAGAATAATGAAAGCATCTATCTATCTATCTATCTATCTATCTATCTATCTATCTATCTATCTATCTATCTAGCTCATCTTTAAATGAAAAGTGCTATGTAATGTTGTCAATCATTGTTTTAGTTCAGAATCTTTTTCTTTCTTTCTTTCTTTCTTTCTTTCTTTCTTTCTTTCCCTAGTCCAACTGCACAATGAAAACTCCAGTCAAACGCTCCCCTTAGAAACAATAATGTCATTTACCTCCATTGTAGGAAGTCATAACAGAGCTGTCTATTCATTAATACCTCCGGCACTGTGGGCATCCATCCGCAGAACTACTGCAAGATTTGGTGATTTGAAGCCTGTGAAACCTAATTTTGATTCCTGAGCTGGAATCTCCATAGCATAGCCCTTGCAAAGCTTGAAATCCAGCTTCTCTTGACTTTTATCCAGCCTCCTGGACACGCAACCAATCTATTGATCATGGCTAGAAAATTTTGAGGACATCATATAGATCAAGCACAGAGATCTCTCCATGATGGGCAAACTCTTCAAAGTGAATTGAGAACAAATGAGTTTTACAGGATGGTCCTAAGCACATAGCTGCTGTTTAGAAGTCACTGCTTCATTTCTGCAAAATTCACTATTTTTGTTCCATAGATTTTCAGTTTATAGTTTTTCCTGTACAATTAATTCAATATGATTTTGCAACTCTCAGATTTAGCTTTTTTTTTGAAATGTTAACAAAATGACCAGATATATGACGTACAAAGCTGCAGTATTCCACCTGTTTTTGATACAAAAGCCATTTTGCATGGGAAATGGACTCATTTTTGCATGAAAATGTACCATTTTAGTTCAAATGTCCATGAAAATTGCTCTTTTTCCAAATTCATAACAAAATGTGAAAAATCTTAAATCTCCATAATTTTGCCTTTCATTACAAATATTTACACAATGTGCATCATTCTTTGATTAGGAACGTAAAATTGGCTATGCTGAGTCAGATTAGTGGTCCATCTAACCCTGTCTTGTGACAATGGCTAATGCCAGATGTTTCAGAGGAAATGAACAGAACAAGACAATTCTTGAGTGATCCGTTCCCCAGTCATTCATTTCCAGCTTCTGGCAGTTAGAAGTTTAGGGAAATCCAGAGCACGAGGTTGCATACCTGACCAACTTGACTAGCAGCCACTGATGAACCTATCCTCCATGAATTTATCTAATTCTTTTTTAAACCCAGTTGTAATTTTGGCCTTCGCAATATCCCCTGGCAATGGGTTCCAAAGGTTGACTGTGTGTTGTGTGAAGAACTTCATTCTATTTGTTTTAAACTACTACCTATTAACTTCATTGTGTGACCCCTGGTTCTTGTGTTAAAATTCTCTCCTGTTCACTTCCTCCACACGGTTCATGATTTTATAGACTTCTGTCATATCTACCCATAGTCCTTTCTTTTCCAAACTGAAAAGTCTCTGTCTTTTTTTAATCTCTTCTCATATGGAAGCTGTTACATACCATAATCAATTTCGTTGCCTTTCTATACACCTTTTCCAGTTCTACTGTATCTTTTTAGAGACGGGGAGACCAGAACTGCTTGCAATATTCAAAGTGTGGGCATACTATGGATTTCTATAGTGACATTTATGATATTTACTTTCTTATTATCCGTCCCATTCCTAATGGTTCCTAACGTTTGATATGATTTTTCGACTGCCATTGCACATTGAGCAGATATTTTCAGAGAATAACTCCAAGATCTTTTTCTTGAATGGCCAAATTCACCCCTTTTTGCAGGTCTTTTATGAATATATTGGACAACACAGGTACCAGTATAGATACTCAGAGGACTCCATTGTTTACTCCACTATTGTGAAAACTGACCATTTATGCCTACCCTTTGTTTCCTATCTTTAAAACACTTCCTGATCTGTAAGAGGACTTTCCCTCTTATCCCAGGATGGCTTACTTTTCTTAACAATTGTTGGTGAAAGACAGTGTTCAAAGGCTTTGTGGAAGTCCAAATACATTATACCTACTGGGTCATCCTTGTTCATACGCTTGTTGGCACCCTCAAAGAATTCTAATAGATTGGTAAGGTATGATTTTTCTTTACAAAAGCCATGTTGACTTTTCCCCAATATATCATGTTTATCTATGTTTCTGATAATTCTGTTCTTTACTATAATTTCAATCAATTTGCCTGGTACTGAATTTAGGCTTAGTGGCCTGTAATTGCCAGGACCACCTCTGAAGCCTTTTTAAAAATCAGAGTTACATTAACTATCTGCCAGTCACCTGGTATGGAGACCAATTTAAGCTATAGATTACATACCCCAGTTACAAAGGGGTAACGGTGTTAGTCTAGGTCAGCCAAACAAACAAGGAGTCCTGTGGCACTTTTAAGGACCAACAAATTTATGTATTGCATGAGCTTTCATGGGAGAAAATCCCACTTCATCAGATGCTTTGAAGATGGGGAATTTACAGAAAGGGAGGAAATTAAATGCAGGGAAATGTATAACACAGGAGCAGGTCAGGCTGTAAGAGCAAATCAGAATAGGTATATGCTGTTCCCAGTGTTTGAACCCCAACACCTATTTTGATTTGCTGTTACAGCCTGACCTGATCCTGTGTCATACACTCCCCTGCATTTATTTTCCTCCCATTCTGTAAGTTCCCTATCTTCAAAGCATCTGACGAAGTGGGATTTTCTCCCATGAAAGCTCATGTGATAAATAAATCTGTTAGTCTTTGAAAGTGCCCCAGGACTCCTGGTTTGTTTGTATGCTCCCGTTAGTAATGGACTTTCATATGCGAGTTCCTTCAGAACTCTTGGGTCAATGCCACCTGATCCTGGTGACTTATTCCTGTTTAATTTATCAATTTCTTCCAAAACCTCTACTCTTGGCACCTCGGTCTGGGCCACTTCCTCAGATCTGTCACCTAAAAAGAAGACTCAGGTGTGGGAATCTCCCTGACATCCTCTGTAGTGAAAAGTGATGCAAAGATTTCATTCAGCTTCTCTTCAGTGGCCTTGTTTTCCTTGAGTGTGCCTTTAGCCTGCTCTCTCATTCGTATATATTTTGTACCTTAACATTATCATGGCCCATTGATTATCAACTTTTCACCAAATTTCTATGATACCCATTACAGCAATACTCTCATTTAATTCAAGAGAATTTGAGCATTTGTACACAAGTACTCATTACATTAGCCAATTTTAATTCAATTCCAGTCGTAATAGACTTCCTTGAAGAGATAGACAAACAGTCTTTGAACTGAAAAAGCCTCACAGGTATTAAAGATCTCTTCTTGGCCTTCAAATCTCTGACTCCGTGGGAATCTAGTGTTTTTACAGGCACCACACTGTTGCTGATAGCTAGTGAGTTTTAAGTAGCTTTACATATGGCAACAAACAGTACGTAACTCTGACAAAAGACAACCTAAGCCTTAAAATTACACATTATTTCTTAGCCTTCTTAGAAGGTGGGAGCTGGAGAATTTACAGTTCTTTGTTTTGAGATGATGTAACTTAATGCAGTATGATCTTTGCATGTTACCTTATAGTCCTGTTAGTATAGAATGACTATTGTGTAGGCAACATGGCTTAGCAAAAACACCAAAGAGCCAAATCCTTCACTGTTGTGACACCATTGATTTTGTTGGAGTTTGTTGGTTCATGTTCGTAGGGCGTTTTACCTATTTGTTGTGTGTACCTCTTACTGGCAGAGGGTTTAACAGTGCACTATGCATAGGCTAGAAATAGTGCTAGCTTGTACCAGAATGTGATGTTTGTCCAACCCCTCTGACTTTTTAAGGGCATGTCTTAGGTTCAACAAAAGTTGAGTATTGTTGAGGAAATCCAAATGGATGCTTCATCATCCAAACACAGTACAAGTTTTCCTCCACAAATCGGTAAGTCCCTCTGAGTCACAACGAGGGAAGCACCTCTAGACAGCGGATTCATTTACACAAAACTAAATTTCACATGGTGGAAATATGTCCACTAAAGACCAAAAATTTCCCAGGGGAACGGTTTTGCACTGGAAAATTCTGTTTTTCCAAAAATGAAACATTTTGCATTTCATTTTGACTTTGTCGGTTAGAGTGTTATATGATATGATATAATATAAAAGTTGAAGTGAAAAATTTGAAACAACTCATTTCTCTAAGGCCAAAGCAATTTTTTAAAATATGTCATTACATGAAAACATCTGAAATTTTGACTTTTTGTCTTGATTCAGAATAAAGCCAACTTTTTGAAATCTTAGAATTTCCTGTGGGATAGAAATTTTGAAGTTTAGCCACCTCTAATGTTCACAAGAAGTTGAAGGGCATGAGTGAAATCCTTACCCAATTGAAATCAATGGAAGAGTTGCCAATGATTTCAGAGGGGCCAGAATTTCACTGTACATCTGTGAGGTTGAGAAGTTTTATAACATCGGTTTTACAGATGGATAAACTGAGGCATACAGGAGTCATATCATATTTGAATTCAATTTCTGGATTAATATCCCAGTTTCCTGGGTTAAACAATGAATGATTAATCTACCTAATTAATGAGGCTACAATTCGCCCATCTCCTTAGGATCTGGATGCCAGACAATCAGATGACAGCTGTAACTTTCCTATTCTTTTTGAGTTTTTAGGTGAACTTAGGTCTCGAGAAGAGTTGGAAGACCATTATTCAGCCACACAAGTGCATGGGCATGATTCCCAGCAAGGGACGCTCCTCAATAGTGCTCCGACAATTTGTGTCAGTGATCTTCTGGATGTTTAGGGTTGAAAGAACAGACTCACGACCCCCGCTGTCAATGTCACCAGCCTGTCTGCTGAGACCCAGCAATGTTAGTGAAGGTTTCTGCCACAAAGGTACATGTCCAGTAGGAACAGTTGGGTTTTAACTAAACTTGAAATGCTGAACAATCAGTTCTTGGCAAGGTCATTCCTCTTTGGCCATGCAGGGCTAAAATCAACCCTGCTGTAAGTGATTTCCATGGAGTTTTGCCATCTTACCCCAGGGCAGAATTAGTGCATACCCAATTGCCCTTTGGAAAATAATTTCTTTTGATTTGGACCCCAAAGAGGCTCGTTTTGAAGCCATCAAGGAGGAGCTTGGCAGTAAACGACTATCACAAATGGAGATGGAGAGGAGAGTGGCCCTCAGTGATGGAAAGTCAGATTAGGGAACATTTAAAGAAATTGGATGTGCACAAGTCCATGGGGCCGGATGAACTGCATCCGAGGGTGCTAAGGGAGTTGGGGGAAGTGATTGCAGAGCCGCTGGCCATTATCTTTGAGAACTCGTGGCGAACAGGGGAGGTCCCAGAGGATTGGAAAAAGGCAAATATAGTACCTATCTTCAAGAAAGGAAAAAAGGAGGATCCGGGGAACTACAGACCAGTCAGCCTCACCTCAATCCCTGGGAAAATCATGGAGCAGGTCCTCAAAGAATCCATTCTGAAACACTTGGAGGAAAATAGAGTGATCAGGAACAGTCAGCATGGATTCACCAAGGGCAAATCGTGCCTGATCAACCTGATTTCCTTCTATGATGAGATGACTGGATTTGTGGATGAGGGAAGAGCCGTTGACGTGGTATACCTTGACTTTAGCAAGGCTTTTGATACGGTTTCCCACAGCATTCTTGTCGACAAGTTAAGGAAGTATGGGTTGGACGAGTGGACCGTAAGGTGGATCGAAAACTGGTTAGATCAACGGGCTCAGTGGGTAGGAATCAATGGCTCGATGTCTGGTTGGCAACCGGTAACGAGTGGAGTGCCCCAGGGGTCGGTCCTGGGGCCGGTTCTATTCAACATCTTCATTAATGATCTTGATGATGGAATAGACTGCGTGCTTAGTAAGTTTGCGGATGACACTAAGCTGGGGGGAATGGTAGATACTCTGGAGGGCAGGGACAGGATCCAGGGAGACTTGGACAGATTGGAACACTGGGCCGAAAGAAACCTCATGAGGTTCAACAAAGACAAGTGCAAAGTCCTGCACTTAGGACGGAAAAATCCCATGCACTGCTACAGGCTGGGGACCGATCGGCTAAGTAGCAGCGCTGTAGAAAAGGACCTGGGGGTTATGGTGGACGGGAAGATGAATATGAGCCAACAGTGTGCCCTTGTTGCCAAAAAGGCCAATGGCATATTAGGCTGCATCAGTAGGAGTATTGCCAGCAGATCGAGGGATGTGATAATTCCCCTCTATTCGACACTGGTGAGGCCGCATCTGGAATACTGTGTTCAGTTTTGGGCTCCCCACTACAGAAAGGATGTGGACAAATTAGAAAGAGTCCAGCGGAGGGCAACGAAAATGATTAGGGGGCTGGGGCACATGACTTATGAGGAGAGACTGAAGGAACTAGGCTTATTTAGTCTACAGAAGAGAAGACTGAGGGGAGATTTGATAGCAACCTTCAACTACTTGAAGGGGTGCTCCAAAGAGGAGGGAGCCAGGCTGTTCTCGAGGGTAACAGAGGACAGAACAAGGAGCAATGGTTTCAAGTTACAGCTGGGGAGGTCGAGGTTGGATATTAGGAAAAACTTTCTCACTAGGAGGGTGGTGAAGCATTGGAATGGGCTATCTAGGGAGGTGGTAGAATCACCATCTTTGGAGGTTTTTAAGGCCCGGTTAGACAAAACCCTGGCTGGGGTGATTTAATGGGTGTGGTCCTGCTTTTTAGCAGGGGGTTGGACTAGATGACCTCGTGAGGTCCCTTCCAGCCCTATTATTCTATGATTCTAAATATGCCAAATAATTTTTTTTTCTTGTGCCAAAAAGAGCAATGCCATTTCCGGACTCTAGAACATTATAATAACTAACCCTAACACATATGACACTACTGTGGTGCATCTTTTGAGGATAATCATAGGTAACGAACCTTGGCAAAGAGACACAGAGATGGATATCGCAAGCAATTACATTTCAAAGAAAAAAGAAAAAGGGAAAAAAGAAAGTGACATTTCCCTAAAATGCTGTATATCAGTGGCCATATTATACTAAAATTCCTGGACAGTGTGAGCTTAGGGTAAGAGGAATAAATGGGGAAAATGTTTGGGAAGACAATGTAACATTGTGTTATAATTCACAAAACTCTAATGATTTCCAAAGCTGGTATGCAATATTTAGCCGCTTTTCTTGGCATTCTGATCAACACAGGGGCTTTTTCTTGCCAACTAGAACATTCTTGAGGTGTTTCTTTTTTTCTTCACATGAAGTTCTTTGTGATCCCATGCTTGCTATTATCCATAAATTAATTTCTGGCACTGCAATAAATTCTAGGAAAACCAATAAAACCACAAACTTACAGCTAATTCTGTGTCATTTTTCTTTTCTTTTCTAAACTTTTTTCCCTTAAAACGTTCTGTGGGAAAGACAGGGGTGGGGAAAAAAAGCATTAAATGTTTGCCTAGGTTCAGGCTTGCATCCACAGCATGAATTTATGTTTCCAATTGATCTTCCTTACTTGTCAAAGCACTTTAATTGCAATCGACATTCTTTATTGGTTCTGGAGGGTAGAGCCGGCTTTGGAATGTATCATACTTTGTGTCTCTATGATTCACAGGAACATATCTGTGATGTCTAATAAAGCTGGGCCAAACCCTGAAATCCTCACTCAGTTTTCACTCAGTCCTATGTACTATGGAATTCGCTGTGCCTTTTGTCCAGGTAAGGGGCTGAACCTGAAATTTACCCAATGGCTTGTCACCGGCATGCCTGACTGGCTGTGCACTGTGCAGCTGGTGGGCCAGGGATCAGATCCAGCCCATGGGATGACTGTATAAAATGTCATCCTCTGCACAGCATGACCTTGTACGCACTGCACATGTGAGATCACACTGCACGGAGGATGCCTTTTTATACTACTAAGGCATGCAATGAACTGTGGCATGCTCTTTTAAACCTTTCACAGCATGCCAATGAATTTACCCCTCTGCGTAGTGCTGGGGACTTCCGAGGTATGTTGGTGCTCTGCACATGGGAAAATGACATAGTTCAGCCTGCTGATCACACATCAGAAGCAGGCATCCTCAGTCAAAGAGGGATGTTCGCGCACACGTGTATCTCACACATGCATGTACTTGGAGTGTTGCTTTAAAAAAAGGAGCCACCTCCTTTTGGCCAGCCACTGGGCACAGCAGGCTGCCCTGGATCAGCCAATGGACGATAACAATCTTAACAAGCCGGGGATGGCCTGTCACTTATAGCTCATTTGCAGAGACAAAGGAAAATGTGTGTCTAGTCCATTAGGTAACTGAGATGTGAAAATCACTCCTTTTTTTGGTATGATAATACAGATTTAGAGCCTCATTTCCATCAAAATTACTGGGTTGAAATGTCCGTGCCGGAGCCTGATGATTGATTTATACACAGGCAGGTATGTATATGCAGTATCGCCAGCTCATCTACCAGTCTCTTTTGAGGGAACGTGGTTCAAATTCTTCTTTTGTAGATTTGCTCTGGGCGATGGAAGGCTTTCACCATGGAGACTTTCAGTGTAAATTCTGATTGAGATGAAAGTAGCTGGTTTGTGTCTGAATGGCCCGAAGCCTCTATAGCATGTTTTGCTGAGGCTTTGAGATCTGGAGCATGAATTCATTCTCAGACATGATTTTCTCCATCAGGACTGAAGTTAATGGCAGCAGGATCAAGCTCTTTTCTCTGAAAGGGAAGGGAAGCTGCTGGTCATGTCATTTGGTGAGGTCAGGCTTGGAAGAAAAAAAAAAAAAGATACTGAAGCCATCTGCAGAGCTGACTAACGGAGAGCCAGTGTCCTTCCTAATTAGAGGTAGTCACAGCAGATGAATGACGCGCCTGGAAGAGGTGACTTATTTGAGTTTGTGCATTAGTGCAATTGAGGAGCTTCACATCATAAGGGGGAAGGATTAGCAGAAAGCTCTAAGTGTGGTTTTGTTTTTTGCTGCTGACCTTTCTGTGTTAAGTTCCAGAGGGGAGCCGTGTTAGTCATGTGGAGACAGACGGGCCTCGATTACTACTGAAACCCCAGCGTGCCTTGTGATGCTAATCCAGAGGGATAACCTCTTGTAACTGTGTTTTTTCTTGGAGCTAATCCTTTTTTGCAAAAACCGGAGATGGATATTGAGGGTCATGAACACATGGTTCTAATGCATTATCCACATGCAAAGAACTGACACTAAGTTTGGGGTTCCTTTGAGATGATGCTGATGATGAATAATTTATAGCAACAGTGGTGTAAGAACCTGTGGTGGGAACTGTCCAGATCATTGTGATTACATATGCCAAGGAGCTGCATCGGCAGAAACATACATCAGGTGGGGGAACAGCAGTGTGGATCGGCTAGGACCGGAAATTCTTTTAAACCTGCTGCTCCCGAGTTTGTCATGAGAATGCTCTGCCCTTGCTCTACTGGTCAGCTCCTTGAGAGTTCCCAGGTCAAGCCAGAGGAGCTACACGTTGCCTCCCTTTTGGGAGTAGCACTGAGAACATTAGGAAGGAAGAAAAGAGGCAGAGTCCTAGAATGTCACTGTGGACGGTAAGACCGGCCATGCCATTTTTGGGAGGAAGTCGATGTGTGCGCCTTGTTGGATTTCTTCCTTTCCTTTCTTTGGCCTCCTCAGATTAGGGTGACCAGAAGCAAGTGTGAAAACTTGGGACAGGAGATGGGGGGTAGTAGGCCCCTATATAAGACAATGCCCTGAATATTGGGACTGTCCCTATAAAATTGAGACATCTGATCACCCTACCTCCTGTCCCCCTCCCAACGTATCTCACTCGGAGCCACTTCAGGACAGTGACTGGAATCAGCTGGGAAGAAGCAGGAAACGCTGAATCTTTCCAGAACACTGCACCTGTTCTTTTATAAAACATATTAGTGTTGTTATAAATCAATGAACATGGTTTATAATAGCAACGATGCCCTTGAAATCTGTTAAAACGGCAGTCAGCAAGTGGTTTGCTAGAGCATTTACTGCCCTTGGCTTCACCTTGGGCTATTAACTAACAAATCGGTTATTAGCCAGTGGGGGTAATGACCAATTTTCTAGGGATGATTGCTTAAATATTGCCCACCTTGAAAAGAGAATTATTGCTGAACTGAAAACCGAACCTTTATTTTCAAGTCGACAGAGCTAATGATCTTATTTTTTTTTTATCTTCCCCCACCTACTCTAGGGTTCTCTGTGATCATATTACCAGAGAACTGTTTCCCTGTCTGCCTTCTGTGACTTGAATCCAGGGAAAGTTCCATATTTAATATTTATTCTCTAAGCATCAGTGGATGAAGACAGATGGTAATGAAACCAGTATTGCCGAGAGTGAGCACAATGAGAATAGATTCTTTACGATGTCCAGGAATTCTGGACGCTCAGTCTCAGCTTAAATGGACCATGGCGCCAAGTCTGTCACCTTAAGCTTAGCATTCCTGCCATCTTCGTGACCTGTCTTTAGCCCCGAAGAGTGCAGGCTGCACTAAATATATCAATCTGTCTTTCTCCCCCCCATAAATGTTTTAAACACCCAGCGCTGGAGTCAGATGACATGCTGCAAGCTGGGGAACTTTCAGGGAGGGAGGAAATATCCAGGAGAGAAAGGAAATAGTCACTTCAGAGCTCATTGGATTGTGTGATTGGTATTATCTGCCTACAGTTGCTGTTTTCTGCCTGCTGTGATCTCTTTCTCAGAGCAATAATAGGGCTCCTGGCTGGAAGCTGAGCCTTCTTGGACTTCTCTTCTGGTCTCTTCTGTCTTCAGAAGGAAGGCTTGTCTAGTGGTGAGAACATTGGCTCTCAGGTGACCCTGGTTTCAGTCCTGACTCCCCCATGGGATCTTCGGTGGGCAAATTATTTAGTTTCTTGCACCCCCGTTTGTAAAATTAGGGTAATAAAGCATCCTTTGGCTCTCCTGTTTATTCTGTTGGTAAGCCCCTGGGGACTGATTTACCGTTTGTATTTGTGGCATCTAGCTCATTGGGCATGTGCCCTCTTCACACCCTCACCACTGCTCCCGGGCATCATGTACAGGACTCAAAGGGGGGGCAGATGAGATGGAACTGGCCAGGAACTGGCCTACAGGAGAAGGCTTAATGAGTTGATTGCAATTAGAGAGATGCCTGGACTGGCCCCCAGAATCCGAGCACATCTTACCAGTGTGTGTGTGCGTGCGTGGGGGTGGGGGGATGGAGGGTGTTGGAATTGGACTCAGACACGGCACCTGGGCCCATCCTTGGTGTAAATGATCCCATGCAAGGACCCTGCCTGAGTGTCATGAGTGTGTCTTTGAGGCCATGTGCTGCCTGAAGTTCCCATGTGGAGTATTAGCTGAACATTTGTGTTCACCTGTCCATTTTTTCTGTTGACAAGTTGCTGTTTTTACACCGTCTGTGACTTTGCTTTTGTTTAGCGAAGAGCCAGGCTCATCAGCTGCCTAGCAGTCTGTATGATTTGTGTCGTATTTTTAAATATGGGCCAGACACTCATATAGACGCCTCTCACTAAAGTCAATGGCAAAGTGCTTGCTGAGTCCCGTGGGACTAAGATTTGGCCTGGAGACATTTGTGCTGGGTTCATTTGAGAATGGAGATGACTCCGTAGCTAACGGAGAACAGAGGTCTGGGTTTAAAGCAGGAGTGCGCCCTCTTTGTTATGTCTGACGGATAGAGCAGATCATTGGTGCTTCATTTGGGCCAGGGCTGAGCCCTAGCACCTCTGGGCTTGGCAGTTCGTAGTCCTGGCACTCCGGGGCCTGCTGTCTCCAACGTAATGAAAGTAAAACAAGTGCTGAGCCCTCGCACCTAATTGTTTGAGTCCCTATACCCCTTCCATTATAAATTAAGCCCCGCAAAGTACAGCATTTACACCAGCGCAGGGTGGGGGTAAGAGGCTTCCAGACCAGCATGCACTTTGCTCTGGCGGGAAGTGCCACACGTTGCGTGGGGGCAGTGGAGAATCAGAGCCCATTGTGTAGAGACAGAGTTTTCTCAGGCTAAACGAACTGGGTAAATAAACAAATAACGTCTGTGAAAACAAGAGCAACAAGCAATACTCTTCGCCTGGCTGAGCCTCCGCACAAACTGTCTGCTGGGGGCGCTGGGGGGCATCTTTCTTGACTCTGCTCTCTACACCACACCTCCAGCGCAGGGGCAGAGTCCCAGGCCTGGCTGAGATTCCCAGGCCAGTAGGAGTAAATAATGGATATTGCACCAGCTGGCCGTACCGGATAGAAGAAGAAGAAGGGGAAGTGTCGCTCTTGTCCTTGATCTTCATAGCACTGAGCTCAGCCTTACAAAAAGAGGCCCAAATACAGAGCAGGAAAAGCATGTTTTAAAGAGACTCTCAAGCTTTGCTAGGTCAGAAATGAGCCAGTCTGCACGTGAAGTTCACACAGTTCTCTCTCTACATTCAAAATGAATAGGTCTGTTTTCTAAATCAAGATGCCAATGGGCTGGCAGCCATTAATAATAGTCTAATAATAAAAAGACCCTATCATAACAAACCCGCATGCATAACCATGCTTAGGGGGAGCCCTACAATAATCAACAAGAATGCACAGTCCAAACCCCATGAAAATCAAACTCGTACGCAAACCCCGCTCCCCTACGTGACCCCATATGAACAAGTCAGGGTGCATAGGCCAGAATTCATCTGCAGTAACAATTGATGTATGCAGACCAGCATTCAAGAACAACCCTACAATAACAAACTGGTAGCACAAGGGGAAAAAAACCCAACTCAGCGAGGAAAGCGTTTGCAGTTTTCAGGGTCGGTGGTGTGCGTCCTAACCAGAAGCATTTCTATCAACCTATGGGGGAAGTGTGGGGTCTCAGCTCCCAGTGGGCTGCCCCCCCCCACTCCTTGTTCCCTGCCAGGAGCCAGGAAAAGCCCCCTTGACTTCCCCCCAACTCATTCCCAGGGGGAAGCTGGCCAGAGCATCTCGTCCCTGGGGAGTGGTGTCTTTCTGCTCTGGCATCTCCGCATCTCCACCCACTCCCTGCTGGGAGCTGGGAGCTGGCAGCCTTGTCAGTTTTATGGCAGCTTTGCTGATGGTGTGTGTGATTGCACTACATACAGCTGCACTGGTTTGCCAAAAAAAAGGGGAAAAAAAAGCTGATTTTGGTCAACAAAAACCATCGAGAGGAGATGGAGCCCAAGTGACTAGAGATTTTGGTGCCCCATTGAAGACATCATTGAATGGGGTGGACTTTCAGAGGGGAGGTGATCAGCAACTTCAGAATGCCGCATCCCTTTGAGTGACTAAATTTGGGCCTCCAGACTTGGGGCACTCCAAATCATTGGACACTTTGAAAAAGTACGTGACAATGACTCAGAGAAACAAACCTTTGACGATGTAGCTAGTGCGGTTCAGAGCCCAGCAATATGCATCTCTTCCTGCCGAGGACAGCGCACAAGGCCTCCGGAGAGGCAGCAGAGCGTGTGCCCACCATCCTTCAGTAGCTGTAGGAAACCAACTTCTGGCCACTCAAGCTAAGCTCTTTTTGGTCAGCATTACCTGACAGACAACAACATGGAGGGAACAGTCCTAAAAGTGAAACAGATCTGGGCACAGGAAACCCAGCTTCAAACTGCACCTTTGTCTTTCTGACTTTCAGTAACTTCCTGGGAGTTTGAAGGACTCTATCTACCAAGCCATGCAACCAGAAGAAGAAAGTCACTCATGGGAAGGAGCTGCATGGATCTGTGCAGAGGTCAGCAGTGAGAAGGTTAACTTTTGCTCTGGCTAGAGAAAGAGCCACAGCTGATTTCCCAGTGCGGAGGGTAACCAGGCTGGGCCAGCTGTGGTCAATTAACACAGGTGCCCCAGGACTCTATAAGAGGGAGCAATGCGGTCAGTGGCTCTGTAGAAGCTGCTAATGGGGGTGGTGGGTTTTTGCTGACTCTCTGGCATGGGACAGCTGTGCTGAAGGAGGCTCACAGGAACCTTGATAAAATTCACTAAGCTGTAGGGAGGGTTGGGGTGACTTTCTTAGCATCTGATTTTGATCATTCCCTCTTAGGGTGTTGCTAGGCCACCTGTGCTGCAGAGAATTTTTAAGAGGGAGGGTAGCTGACCATTGGAACAACTGATTAAGGGCTGTGCTGGATTGTTTGTTTTAGATTAGCTGCCTTACCAAAAGATCTGCTCTGGCTACAGGAGATGAAGTTGGTATTAATTCAGGGAGAGCCTGTGGTCTGTGTTGAATGGAGGTCAGTCTAACTGGTCCCATCTAGTTCTAAAAATTGGTGATTCTCTAGGCTCAGAAATGCTTCTGAAGAACCAGCTTTTTACCTTTCCAAAGGGCTTGTACCAACTGTTAGACATTTTCCAAATCCCTTTCTAAGAGCCTGGCTGCAAGGAACACAGACAACACTACAAAAACTACAAGCTGAAAACTGTGCTGTATGCTGTCCATCTCCTCTGCTGTGAGTACAGCACAACTTTCCCGCAAAGCAATCGCTAGAGAAGTCTGTTTTGCTAAGGTAGCTTCCTCCTTGATTATGATCATAAGAGGTCTTTTCTCTTTTTGTTTAAAGAGAACAATGCAATGGATTTTCCAGTCCTGCCCTCTTTGTTCAGCACACTCCTCTCACTGAGTTTCTCATACCTTAGGGACTGTGGAGCTCAAATCTTAGTGGCCCGTCAGCGATGTTTCTTTGGAATGTGACTGGGTGAAGCCACACGGCATCTCCTCTTGTGTGCATTTGTCTTGCCACTAAGGTGTTCATGCTCCACATAGCGGTGCCTTATCCTTCTTTGTTCTAATCAGCCCAGATGTTGTCCAAAAAAGCTTAGAACCACAGTTTGCCTTGGGAAGAAATTAGAGAAAGATACAGAACAGTTACTACCCAAAGCAGGTCTGTTCCTGCTGCAATTGCACCACACACCTGTATGTTGCCCTGAGTGATTCCTTCTGTAGCTAAGGCACAAGTTTGGGGGTAGTCACCTTCTTCACGTAGCCTGCATTCTATCCGGCAGTGGGGCTGAGCTTTAGGGGGGTGTTGGCCACAAGTAGAATAGATTTGTTGGGTGTACAAAGATATAACTCCTTGGGCAGAAGACTGTTTCTGTGACCCTCTTACACCAAGTTCCAAAGGCATAGCTGTGTTAGTCTATTGCAGAAACAGGTGATTTGACTTCACCTTCCTCTATGTGCTGTTCCCGTGTTTGAATCTCAACACCTATTTTGATTTGCTGTTACAGCCTGACCTGATCCTGCATTTAATTTCCTCCCATTCTGTAAGTTCCCCATCTTCAGTGTCTGGCGAAGTGGGATTTTCTCCCATGAAAGCTCATGTGATAAATCTGTTAGTCTTTAAAAGTGCCACAGGACTCATTCTTACCCCATCCTCCTTCCAGAAGTTTATGTAGAACAGATTCTGAGCTGCATGATGGAGCACATGTAGGATCACAGATGTTAGAAAATCGATCTAGCAGGAGGGCTAAGTGCAGGATTGCTCCCTCTAGTACATGTTCCAGTGGTTTGTCCAGCCAAGTTTTAAAAATTCCAAGAAATGGCCCTTCTATCACTTCCAATGAGAGACAATTCAGGTCCACATCATCCAACTTAGACAGAGGTTTGAAAGTTTAAAAAATCATATCAAATATGATGGCCAGCTTGGGAGTAAAAAACTCACTGCATTTGAGGGAGTGGGCCAGGGTGTCAATCTAGAAACGCTTCCTGTCGTATCTGTTTGTACAACATTCTGCTTGGTGTCCATCTGATGCCACCACACTAATGCAGGGCATTTGAGCTGAAAGATCAGACCCAGAATACAGACTACTGGAAATCCTATTAGAAGTGGTTCCCAGATGGCGCTGGGAGATGGGAAAATGGATTGAGGAAATGAGATACTCTAGCTCTGCTTGGAGATGGAGGGGTTGATAGCAATAAATAAATAGTTCTGAGGGAAGATCTGCAGAAGCAGAGATCTGTTTGTTTCTCCTCCTTGAGCCACTTGCCTCCTGTAGCCTGGTCCAACGGCATGACTAATTCGACTACTCTTAGCTGTGGCCTTTCCCTCTTGTGCCCCATTGTACTTGGTTTTCCCTCCCTGCACCAAGCCTTTCTTCCTGTAAGTGCTTCCTTTAAACTCTACTACTTCCACAATGCCTTTGCACCCCAGCCTCTTCATGAACGAGACTAAACATTTTCTTAAGGCTGAAAACTGTAGAAATAAGATACGTGCTAACCCACCACTGCTTTCTAACTTCACGGCCAGCCCTCCTGTGTCTGTACATTGCCCCCTTGCTGACCATCTAGCCCGTGAGAGTTTCAGGCTGCATTTTGGAAGGGGGATGAATCCTCACGCTTCAGGGCTGACGACACCTCTAACTATGAGAGTTCAAGAAGAGACCTCATGCAGGGGGCAGGTTATTCCACATCTGCCTGGGGCAGGATTTTCACATTTTCTGAAGCCTCTGGCATGGCCACTGTTGGAGGCAGAGCAATGGGCTTTATCTGGGATGGCAGTTCTTGTGTTTCCTTCACACCTCTCTGTCGTGAGTCTCCGAGGACCTTTCTCAGGCCTGAAAACAGGTTCTGTATAGCTTACAAGCTTGTCTCTCTCACCAACAGAAATTGGTCCAATAAAAGATATTCCCTGACCCTCCTTGTCTTTGTAAAAACATCTAACATTCTTCTGATGTTATGTGAGGAATACATACTAATTAAGTATTGTTGGAACTAGGCAGGGTCTGAGGGTAGGAAGGTCAAGGTCTCCACATCCTCCTGAAGCTTGTTTGTTTGCATCTGCTTCCACAGAACAAACAGTAGCCTGAGAAATCAGAAATCGAGTTTTAAGCCAAAGATGTTGAGGTCTAGTCATAGGGTTGCTGGGCCAACCAGTCAATCACTGATGTCAGGGAGAAGGACCCCAAGTACTGATGCAAAATGATTATTAATAATACTATAATTTTATTGTATTACAAATTTGCAATTGATTTGAACCTTTGCCCATCACTTAAGCTGCTCATGAATCAAACATTTTCCTCAAAGGTTGATAAAGCTCAGCTAATGTATTTATTTCTTTCCCCTCTTAAGCCCTCTTCTGGTGGTTCTGACCAGACCTGGAAGTGGTAGATCTGAAATTGACTTACAAGGAGAGAGTGAAGGAACTAGGCTTATTTAGTCTGCAGAAGAGAAGACTGAGGGGGGATTTGATAGCAACCTTCAACTACTTGAAGGGGTGCTCCAGAGAGGAGGGAGCTAGGCTGTTCTTGGTAGTAACAGAGAACAGAACAAGGAGCAATGGTTTCAAGTTGCAGCTGGGGAGGTCGAGATTGGATATTAGGAAAAACTTTCTCCCTGGGAGGGTAATGAAGCATTGAAATGGGTTACCTAGGGAGGTGGTGGAATCTCCGTCTTTGGAGATATTTAAGGTTTGGTTGTTAGACAAACCCCTGGCTGGGATGATTTAGTGGGAGTGGTCCTGCTTTTAGCAGGGGGTTGGACTAGATGACCTCATGAGGTCCCTTCCAGCCCTAAGATTCTGTGAAATCTTGTACTATTTTTGGTGCAAACCGGGAATAGAACAGTAATGAAAATGCCAGAAGGGCCTGTTCTTATGAGGCCTCCAGCTCAGATCTGCAGACCTGCCAGGTTTGATGGAAGTATGGAGAAGCAGCCAAACCTTTATGGTAACATTTGAACCCCAGTCTAATGTTCACCAGTCACTACGTTTCATTATTATTATTTATGGTCAGATGGAAAATGGTCCCAGAGTGGATGGCATTGCAGCAGTTACTTTATTTCACCTCAAGCAGATAAATCAACAAAACCAATGTGTGATTAAACAGTAATGCTCTGTTCTGCAGTCAGGTAATAACTCCACACTGGTATTAAGGGCCCAGGATAATTTCAAAAGAACTTGATATTGTTTGGTCACCCAGGGATACGTTTTCAAAGTGGCTCATGGTTGGTGTTAGTCACATGACAAAATGCAGAGAATTAGAGGCCGGTCCCTGATGAAGACTGAAAGATGGTTTCTTAGCGCTATTGTAACCCTTATGCTCTAACCCCCAAACGCCGTCTAAAAATATGACATTACTTGACATTTGTTTGCAGCCAAAGCTCCGTTTTCCAGATGCGATCATACAAATTTAGTCTAATGTAACAGTCCAGTACGTTACCCGGTGCCTTTCATGATTATGTCCCTGGCACTTTCCATCAGCTGACACATCAAACATGTTTAGGATCTCTGCCTGTGCAGATAATACGTTTTTTTGTAACTACCAGATGGCCCAATTAAAAGAAATTTTGGGGGGCAAGGAGGGGAAAGAAAAGAGTTCTTTAAGCACCAGGATTTTCTCTCGGCAAAGACAAGCGGAGGGGTGTTTTGTGTCACCAGAGTTACCAGTATGACAACTGTGTCTGCCACGTTCTTTCTCTTCTCATGGTTGTGAGGAAAATGACATGAGGCTGCCCAGATATATTTCATGGCTTTAAGAGAAAGCTCTCTGTGAAAATTAGAAATAGACTTAGATTTTGGTTGTAACTAAACAGCCTGTTAACCCATTTAAATGGAACATTATATACTCCTGTACTATCGTATATCAAAAGTAATGCAATCATGTCTGTTTTGATGCTACCATATCTGGGTGCTACCTGGATGGTCTTACATGAATGGTACATGGAATTAGTTCCACATTTCTGCCGTTTCAACTAGCTTATTAATGCACCAGACAGATAACGCTAAAAGCCTGGATGCCTGAGCACACTCAGTGCTTCCTTCATTGAGCTCTGACATTCAGCCCGTATTAGTCTGCAAGAATGTGTTTGCACAGGCTCCCTGCCTCATGCTTCATCTGAAGGGCAGCCCTGAACTATGTATTGCAGCTGAGATGCTGTACACACTTAGTTCCTTTGCTGGCTTCAGAAATAATTTCATTAAAACAAAAAAGGCTTCACTTCAGGTTGCAAACATGCTAAGGTTTTAATTGCACATTGCAGTTGGGATTTTCAAAGCTGCCCATTTCCCATGTCCCTCTGTGTGTGTGTATATATAGGTACATGTATGCATGTGTAATGTGTATATATTCCTACTGAATGAA